>BMAU01017827.1:0-242500 GCA_019973935.1 Trichonephila clavipes
CGCAAGCACCTTTAATGCAATCTGCGCATGCGTTAGATTTTCTACAAAAGCGACCCCGCGCTTTCGTTCCTCTCCTTTTTCCGGACTCAGACTTCCTTGTTAGCGCACGTATCCCTCCGAGAGCAGATGATAGAACTCTAACAATAAACTGAGTTTTACATCCAAATGCATCGCCTCGTATAATAACTCTCCTATTTCCTACATTGGTGACCCGAACAATTCACGAAAATCAACCTTTATTTGAATATTTATTTTACTGAAGAAATGGCGGAAATAACTGCAGTTAAAATCCCTCCTTTTAATTTCAATGACCCTCAACTCTGGTTCTCCACGTGCGAACGAACTTTTGCCCTCGGAGTACCGAAGGCGATTACGGACACTTTCACAAAATTTAATTATATTGTGTCCAACCTGCCACCGGAAGCCGCCGCAATTGTAAGGGATTTAATAATAACTCCTGATGAAACGGATCCCTACGGCGCCATTAAAGCTCAACTGATCCAGCGAACCGGCGAGTCGTCCCAACAAGAAATTCGGAAGCTGTTAACCGGCGAAGAGCGAGGAGACAGGAAGCCTTCAGAACTCCTCAGGACAATGAATAGGCGTGCAGCTTCGCACAACGTTCGAAGGAGCTTATGTTGGAACTTTTTCTTCAGCAGCTACCGACCGCAGTGCAAACTATCTTGGCATCCATCACGCCAATAACCGTCGAGAAAGCCGCAGAAGTCGCCGACAGAATCCTCGAAGTGAGTACTCCCACCGTTTCACTTTCGACAAACGCCATCGCTTCATCCAGCGAAAATCGTATCCTCAAGAAATCGAGAGACTGCATAAAAGGATAGACGATCTTACAATGAAAGAAAGAAGAACTCCAGAACGAAGAAATAGTTCTCGCCCACGAAATCGTTCCCGAAATCGATCATTTTCACGTTCCAGGGAATCTTGTTGTTGGTATCACAAAAAGTTTCAAGAACGAGCTAAGAAATGCATTCCACCATGCAGCTATAAAGAAAAAAACGAATCCAGCGAGGAGTAAATGCGACTACCTTCTCGCAGCCACATATTTCACGTCGCCTTTTCATTAAAGACAAATCATCCAACACCGCTTTCCTCATCGATACCGGATCTGACGTCAGCGTTCTCCCAGCTTCACTTTCCGAGAAAAGGAAAGGCAACAGTATTCAGCAACTGTCAACCACTAATACATCTCCTATCAATGTTTACGGTAAGAGACTTTTAACCCTCGATTTAAATCTGCGAAGGGTATTTAGATGGCCTTTCTTAATAGCTTCTGTTTCTGTACCAATCATTGGAGCTGATATTTTGTACAATTTTAATATTTCACCTGACCTTCGCAATAGAAAATTAATCGATAATGCAACTAAAATTAGTACAAATTGTAAACTCGTTTCTCCTGAAGTGCATTCCATTAAACTCGTTTCTGGTGAAAGCATTTTTCATGATGTTTTGAGAGAATTCCCAGAAATTGTCAAACCGCCTTCTTTCTCACAAGAGGTTAAGCATAATATTAAGCATTTTATCGAGACATCTGGTCCACCTGTTTTTGCTAAGGCAAGACGTTTAGCTCCCGATCGTTTAAAAATTGCCAAATCTGAATTCCAGCACATGTTGAATTTAGGTCATGTTAGACCATCTAAAAGTAATTACGCATCACCTCTTCACATAGTACCTAAAAAAGATTCTAATGATTGGAGGCCAGTGGGTGACTATCGTGCATTAAACGCCCAAACTAAAAAGATAAATATTCTATTCCAAACATTTTAGATTTCACTTCAGAGCTGCATGGCAAAAATATTTTTTCACACATAGATTTAGTTAAAGCCTATCATCAAATTCCTATAAATGAAGGGGATATACATAAAACTGCAATAATAACCCCATTCGGATTGTATGAGAGCACTCGAATGCAATTCGGCCTTTGTAATGCTGCCTCTACTTTTCAACGCTTTGTTGATGAGGTTTTAAGGGGATTAAATTTTGTTTATGCTTTTATTGATGACATTTTAGTTGCATCATCATCTGAAGCCGAGCATATCCAACATCTTCGGTTGCTTTTTCAACGGTTGGATCAATATGGACTCTCTATAAACCCTTCTAAATGTACTTTTGGAGTACCCACCTTAAATTTCCTTGGTTTTCAAGTTTGCAGTTCTGGAATAAGCCTTTAGAGGATAGAGTAGAAGCAATCTTCAAATTTCCTAAACCAACCACCATCACTCAATTGCGTCGTTTTCTTGGAATGCTGAATTACTACAGACGTTTCATTAGACAGGCTGCCCATATCCTTGCACCTTTAGTAAAATTTTTAAAAGGCATCAGAAATAAAAAACGTCCAAAGCGAAAGGTCAAAATCAAGCCTGAAGAAGCGCTAGAATGGACGGACGAAGCTACTACAGCTTTTGAACTGGTGAAGCAAGCCCTAGCACATGCTACTCTGTTACATCACCCCATGCCAAATGCACCTCTTAGCATTTGGGTTGATGCTTCAGATTTTGCTGTCGGTGGTGCATTAGCACAATTTCATGACAATGTCTGGCAACCACTTGCTTTCTTATCCATGAAATTATCTGCATCCCAAAAGAACTGGTCTACTTACGACCGAGAACTCCTGGCCATATACACAATGGTCAAAAAGGTTTCGGCACATGTTGGAAGGAAGAGAGTTTGTGATTTACACTGATCAGAAACCTCTCATTTATGCCTTTCAACAGAAAGCTGACAAATGTAGTCCACGTCAACTTAGACACCTGGATTTTATCTCCCAGTTCTCTACGAACATACAACATGTTCCTGGAACTCAGAATTTGGTAGCAGATGCATTATCTCGTATCGAAATTGATTCCATTTCCCAAGCAAGTTGTCTCGATTACAAGGACATTGCTGCAGCCCAATTGGTAGATGAGGAACTTAAACAACTCCTGGAAACCAACTCAACATCTTTAACACTTAAGCAACAATATTTTCCTTTGGAAGATATTACTCTTACTTGTGATGTTTCCACCAACGTATTTCGACCTTTCATTCCCAAGGATTATCGCAAAATTGTTTTCCAACATCTCCATGGTCTTTCACATCCTGGAATTGCTGCCTCTACCAAATTAGCAACTCAACGTTTTGTATGGCCAAATATTAGGCGTGATATTAAAACATGGGTTAACTCTTGTCATCCTTGCCAAAGATCCAAGATCTATAGGCACACTAAAGCACCAATCGGTACATTTGCTTTACCTGATGCCAGATTTTCCCAAATTCACGTTGATTTCATTGGTCCCTTTCCACCTTCCAATGGTCAAAGTTACTGCCTGACAGTAGTTGACCGCTTTACGAGATGGATGGAAGTAATCCCAACTGCTGATATGACTGCGGAAACAGTATGTCGAGCATTGTTATCTGTTTGGATATCACGTTTTGGTTGTCCGGCTATTATAACAACAGACCAAGGTACAAACTTTGAATCAAGCCTTTTCAGAGAGCTGAGTAATATTCTCGGCACAAATAGAATACGATGCTGTGCCTATCATCCAAAAGCCAATGGTCTTGTTGAAAGACTGCATCGCCATCTCAAAAGTGCCATCAAAGCACATGAGAATTCAAAGTGGAGCGAAATCATTCCAATTGTACTTCTCGGCATGCGTTCTGCTGTGAAGAAAGACATCAATGCTACTTGTGCAGAACTTGTCTATGGAACTACTCTCAGATTGCCATCTGATCTTTTCTCCACAGACAAGATTACTACTACCTGCAACCAAACTTATGTATCATTTTTACGTGAGAAAATGAGAGCATTACAACCGACACCTACATCTGCTCATTCAAATAGCTCTATTTTTGTGCCAACTAAATTAAAGAGCTGTTCACATGTTTTCTTAAGAATTGATAGTGTCCAGCCACCACTCTCGCAAAATTATACAGGACCTCATAAAGTAATCCGTCGAACAGACAAAGTGTTCACCATCCTCATAAATGGAAAAAGGAAGACAGTTTCCATTGATCGTGTAAAACCAGCTTATGTCTGGGATGACACCGATGATATTCCTCTTACTGGAATATCAAAGCAACAAACAGATGAAACTGATCATCATTCAAAAGACAAAACTATGTCTCACATAAATAAAGCTGAACCTCAACCAAATGAGAAAACTGTAAACAAGACTAGAAGTGGAAGACATGTCAGATTTCCCAAAGATCTGGAACAGTATATAACATAATATGTATGTAATTTTTTTTATTTACATTTACAGTAAATTGCCTTTTGTATAAATTTCAAACACTTAAGATAATTATATTTCAGATATTAATTGGTGAATTGTGTATTTTCAAGCATTTTAGTATGTATATATATTTTTATTCAATTGTTTATTTCTGTGTTTACAAATCTAAAACTATATAAGTTCAGACTACTACAATTAATAGCACATATGAATTAATATTACAAATACCTTTTGATAAATGGTATATCAATAATAATATTTGTCTAATTATTTTCTTTCTTCCAAACTTTAAAAAGAAAATGTACTTTATGTATCAAATCTTGTGTTAAACAAAAGGAAATTCAACATTGTATATATTAGATAGATTTATTTTTCATTGTGATTGATAGTGGAAAATTTTATATTCTAAACTAGTGTTATACGTGTATATATATATATATACAAAATTTTATTTATTAATTACTTTATTACTGATACTACTAATACTTACTGCTAATAATTCTGTATTAACAATGTTATGCCTTGTATGTAAGTGTGCGAGAAGTTAACTCTTGAGAATTCAAGTTATTTTCAACTTCTTTAAAATACTTGTCAGAAATATTGTGTACATTTTGTGTATTTCAGTGTTGTCAACAATATAGAAATTGCCTGTGTTCAGCCAGTATTTGTAAATATCCATTAATTCCTATGCCTTCTATGAGTCTATTACTAGTGATTGAGTACATTTTGATTGCTTATATTTTAAATAATAAACTGTCAAGTTATTAATTCTGGTCTTAGTAAGAATCCCAATTGTTTGTTTACATTAGGATTAACTTTTGATTCTTAACTTTCACAACCCCAAGAATTTATCTTGCTGCTGAAATAATGTAATATTTCAATCGTTATTGTAAAGTTGAATTAGTGAGTACATTTTACATTTAATATGCATAGTTAAATAATTCTACATATGAATAATCTGCAACATATACCTTGATTTCATATGTATATTACTATTGAAACCTATAATGCTACTGTCATTTCATATAAAATGCAATTTCTAAATGTACATATTTTTAAAATCTTGTTAAGTATTTTGCGCAAATCATTGGTTTTTTTTTTATTGTATTGTGTAGACCATGATATTTTCATTCATATTTATTTTAACATTATGTAAATTTTCAACCCTTACAAATTGTATTATCCATTTCCCATGTATATAATGTTTGTATATTGTTTTATGTACCATTTGTTGTATTTCAGTAATTGTATTCTGTATGTATTTATCGTTCGCATACTCTCTGGGGGGATACTCTGTAGAGTTTATCAACTCCTCATAAGTTTTTCATTAAGATCTGTGCGTGCGCAGGATCTAGAGCAATTGCGGGCAGTGCTTACTCGCGCAAGCACCTTTAATGCAATCTGCGCATGCGTTAGATTTTCTACAAAAGCGACCCCGCGCTTTCGTTCCCTCTCCTTTTCCGGACTCAGACTTCATTGTTAGCGCACGTATCCCTCCGAGAGCAGATGATAGAACTCTAACAATAAACTGAGTTTTACATCCAAATGCATCGCCTCGTATAATAACTCTCCTATTTCCTACAGTATGATTCATTTCTATTTCTTTTTTTCCAACTAAGGAGACAATGATTTATAAAAAATAATTTTCAAACATTTATAGGTGATAATTACTAACACTATCAAAGCGCCAAATATTATTATTTTATGACATATCTTTAAAGGCTTCACACTGTATTGGTACAAATCATATTATTTTAAGGCTACAGCTTAGGTTTTGGTTTCAGTTTCATTTTAAATCAATTTTCCACTCTTAAATTGAATGAAAAATATTTTTCAGCACAATTGACTCTTGCAGTGTAAAATGATTAATTATTTCGGTTAACTTTACTAAAAGCATTTCTGCTCGATTATGTTTTAAATTCATCATAGTTATTTAATCAAGATTGATTTCAAGGCCAATTTCTGTTTTAAAAATTGTTTATATAACTTAGAAGCTTTATCATTAATATTTTCTTGTTGAGAAACAATATTTCAAAGAGATGGAACACTATTGAAAATGATGCATCTAAAAAACACCCTCAGCTGATAATGCAATTAGACTTTTGAATTCTAGTATTGCTGATAAAACTGAATATTTTCATGATGTACCAAACTATACGATAATATATTGTAGTACTATATTTTAGTACTTTAAAGTTAAAAAAGTAAACCTAAAAAAATTATATTATTACTGTGTTTCATGATCCTAATTCTCGATAAATATACAATTGCTCCATGTTCTCTTCTTGAGTCAATACTTGTAACTAACTCAATGCAACAAATTCATTCAGGACTTATAAGCAGGATAATATCAATATACATGAGTCTTTTTTCAGACTTTATATTTATGCAAAAATAAATCTAATCTATAGTGATAAATTTTCAAATTTTGTGCAAAAACCAATAAATGCATATTTGTTATATATAGTAAAAAAATTTCTACATTTGTTTGATAGGTTTATACCACATTCAAACTCTGAAAAACAAATGTTGTGTTCATAAATACCACACAAATATGTTGCAATTTTTATTTTTTTGTAAGATAATTAGATTCAAAAATGGCTTTTTTTATTTTGATCATGTAAGGATGTACAGGACTTCTATACTTTATATATGGACACAAATTTATGTTTTACTATACACACATTTTAATCTGAAAATTTTAATGCCTGAATTTATTACCATATTTGGAATTCAATTATCGATTAATTAGTTTCAATGTTTGTATATATACATAGAATAAGTATATAGTTAAAGTGAAACATTATATTAAGAGCTTTCTTGTGTTACATTTGTTAGTGTCATGAAAATAACACAACAAACATGTTATAATAAATAAACTGTCAACATTGTGTTCACTTTCTCATATAGAAGAGCACCATCAAAATATTTATATTGTTTGATTCTTGAAACAGCTCTTTCCACAGTAACTCGCTTGTCAGACAATTTGCAGTTACTAACAATTTCAGAATCATAAAATTGAATTTTATCTTTGAAAAAAAAGGGGGGCTTTTTAATTTACAACCAATTTTGTCTAACTCTTCTTCAATTAAGAACCCTTTATCAGCCATAAAAACATCATTTAGTTCATTCATTTTTTTTACTTTAAAGAAAAAGTTCCTTGTCTGAACTTCTGCCACAATGTAAATGTGATACAAAGCAGATAGCCCCTGAAGACATAATACCTATTATACCATTTAAAGTATTACAATTTTTGTAATGACTAAATGTTCTTTGTTGCTGTAAAGGACGGTTAGGTTTTTTAATTGGAAATTCTGTATAGTCAATGATCACTCTATAACCTTTATTCTCAAACAAAAAAAAATTTGGCATTGTTTCCAAAACAGTTTTCTTTGTAAGGAAAAGTGTCTCATAATTTAAATGTTTCTTGAAAAACTATTGTAACCAAATTAAAAATTTGAAATACTGTTACGATGAAAATTTCTAGTAATCTATTGTGTACATGTGTGTAGACATATCAATCCTTAATTCTACCAAAAACATATCAATGGGTTGACATAATTAGCATTGATATAATTAGAATATTTCAAAACAAAGGAACTTCAACATAGAAATGTGATATCATAATGCAAACTACATCTTGGCTACAAAGTAAGAATTAATGTGCTATTCAAATAATTGCAAATAAAAACTTTATGCAGATCAACACTAAGCTATTTAAATTGTTACAATAAGCACTGCTTGAAGTAACCACATATTAACTTTGTGCAATTCAAAGAATTGTATAATTCAAATAAATAAAAATAAACAGTAGAGTACACACACTACTTTCATGGGAGAAGTTATATTTCTAAAAAAATGTTGAGGAAAGCATCTAGGTGTGATATTTGTGCTAAAAATTAAATACTTGAGCTTCTAAATTCTACCTTTGTGTAATCCTACCACTGAAAATAAGCAGTGTGTAATTCAAATAATTACAAGTAAACAGTATGTAATTCAAACAATTACAAATAGAAAAATATGTAGTTTAAATAGTAAATAAACACTGATTAGTTCAAAACAATGGCAAGTAAGCAATTTTTTAAATTTCCAATGGTCAAGATTGCAGAAAACTACTCACCACAAAAATGGAAGGTCCACTGTTAAATGGATATTCAGACTTGACAAATAATCACTTTATACTTCAAATACTTACAAATAAAAAACATATTATTCCAATTTATGCAAATAATGTCATTGTATTGTTCAAAATGGTCGTAAATTAATATTATGTAACCTTAATTTATTGCAATTAACAGTGTATTTATCTTTGTCTTATTTATGAAGATGACCAAATAAAATTTAAAAATGTTTTTATTTCATTTTATGTCTAGAAATCTATTTATATGTACATATAAACTTTCTAAGCAGTTTGTAAAAATCTTTTATAAAAAAATCTGTCATTGACAGAATTCCATGACTAAGGCCAGCATTACAAAACTAATGAATTTAATTAATGCAACTAATATTCTTTAAAAGTACAAGAGAGCAGGTTCATTGACACTATTAAGAGTCTGTGCTTCTCCTCATAATCACTACCTAAACTTGCTACTTTGCAGTGATTTCCTCTCTTAGCAGCCCCTCGTGAGGGGATTTTGACTGTACAAATTTATATACATATTTAAATTACAATATACAGGAATGAATTTAATTTTTTTAGTCTATCCCCCCGGTATAAGTACATTCTTTTTCCACGAAGTGCATATAAATGTCTCCAAAAGTGATTGGAAACAATAGCTTTTCATTATATACATGTTTTGTTGTCTCTGAACAAATGGATCGGAAAGTTTGTTCCCATTGCATGTTGATTTTTCATCATATCTAGCCTTTGATATTGTTTCCAATTCCTTATAATCACTCGACATTATCTACAAATCATATAAATTAAGATATTAATATGCATATATTATTTTTCTAAACATGATATAATTTATAAAATACAATACATATTATAGATTTAGAATACAGATTAAATAACTATTAAAAATTATTGCTAATCTTAATTAGCATAATTAATCTTTGTTTGCATAAAATTAAACAAAATTGAAATGAAAATTTTTCAAACATTAGTTTTTTAAGTACAAGAAAGAATTTGGATTTGATGTGGATGAGACAGTTCTCTCTCTCTCAGCAATTAAATACACTAAGTAATTCAACAGTAAAGTAAGAATAAAGAAGGTACACCACCACTTAAATGCATTTTCTATGTATTTATCAATATTTTTCACTATAAAAAAGTTATTAAGGTGAAATATGTGCATGCAATTCAGAAATTAAACACACTGATTAATCTTAAACCAGCCAAAAATTAACAAAATAAAAATAAGTACTTTTCACATATTTATAGCTATTTTTCTTTAGTTAAATAGGGGAAAAAATGTAATACTATATCTATAATGAAGTTTTATATGTAAAAATAAGTACATGCAGTGTATCTAATTATATTCTAAAAAATATGAAACAAAAAAGTTTAAAAGGTATTTTTGCAAAGATACTGAACATTACACCAGAAGTATTGTTGGGCTCCAGGTCAATGTTGTTGTTTACAAAGTAGAACACTTCTCCATAGTTATTATTGAAAATAATCTTAAAGTGACAAAAAAAACAATGGTGATCAACTGCATACTTACTCACCAGTTTCAGAGCATCCAGAATAGATAACAGAAGTGGTACCCTAATCTGTGTGTTTCTTTACGTTTGCAAAATTAAAATTCTTCGAATTCAAAATGCTCAAAAAATATATCACTTTTTGAAACTTGAAATATCGTCGGCGTATTTGATAAAAACAAAAAATATTGAAAATGAAATAATTAAAAAGTAATCACACACATTTCGGTCGAAATGCCTTTGGAACATCTTTTAATTTCTGTGACATTGAAGATTTATTCCTTCTCTGCAAAATTTGATTAGATGGTGGCTCGAAAAAACAGAATTTTGTGGGCACACTGAATTCGGTTTCAATTGCCTTCTGTTAGTGAAAGTCTGGTACAAAAAGCATGCTTCTTCAAAATGTTCGGAACATACTGAGGAATACTTAGTCGGTTTGAAATTTTTTCTGCCCAAGTTTTGCAACCACTTTTTTAATAAACATGGATCCTTTAGCGGAAACGAAAAAAAGGTTTTTGACCTACAGTCAGACTTTCCTTTTGCATTACGACAATTTAATGCGCTGCAGTATCTCATTTTGCTGCTCGATAGATGTGCAAATCCAAAAGTGGCGGCTAAATACTCAGTCGAAGGAAGCACATGGCTATTTGTTGATATCCGCGCTAGGCGATGACATGTGACTATGACGTCAGGTGAATCGAGTCCATTGTACCAAAGGTAGCAAACTACATTTTAAACTAAAAATTGAAAAATCGATATTTTCATCGATTTTCGGTTTTTGAAAGGTGCCAAGTCCCCTTAAAATCATTTCCAATATTATAAAACAGTGCCCAAAGCTAATAGCTATACTTCCAGATCTCGAAGCAACAAATGGTTTTAAGCAATAAGCCTTTCTAATCTTACAATCGCTTATGAGTGAGTGAGTGTTGAATTTTATGGCGCAAGAGCCAAACCAGGCTATACTGCGCCAAACATTTGTTAAAAGAGTATAAAACCATGTAATACAATCGCTTATGGATTAATTCTAAAGTATTTATTTAGTTTAACTCAATATTATATTTCTCAACTTTTCTCTTTTTTTAATGTTCAAAATCTAAGTTTTCTTTTTTACTTATCTCAATAAATAAATTTTTCCTACCGGACCGGTCAGATCTAAGTCAAGTAGCTCACTATCCAACTGTATCCCAGCTGCCGAGACCTTCTCTCATCCCATTGCTTCCTGCCTATGATGCCGCACCTCCTACCCCCCAACCAAGCGAACAGCACAAAGAACTTCAGTGCCAGATAAGAGACTTCTGGTCTCGTGTTAAATAGACATGTCGCCGGAAAAAATTATAATGCAGTCTGAGGCGCTAACATTCTCTTCGAGGTCACTAAACGCGATCAAAGAGAAACTTATGAAAATGGACATCGTCCAAACAGACGACCAGATCTGCAAATACTTATCCCTTAAGTGGGCCTTGGCGAGAGCTTTACAGAATTGCATCGGATACCTCGAGGAGGAAGTAAAGATCCAACTCACCGGACCGACACCCATAGACCAGGAAATAGAAATGATCAAGGACGGACTGGCAACAAGAACAGAGGAGTTGGCCGCCATTTTAGGTGAGATAACTTTGATTAATTGCCCAATCGTAGACTGTCCCACCCATACAAACCAAACAAATCAGAGCGATAGTATCGTGACCAATCTAGGCGCGAAAAATAATGATACTGAAATAAACCCTAGCAAAAACCGAGTAACGATAAAAATAATACCAAACAAAGAGATTCCAAAAAATTCGAACAACGTAAATAATGATAAAGAAAATTCAAAAACTAAAAACAGACCAGCCGGACAGGAGGACTTCAAAACCCCCAATAAAAATTTGCACGTAAAACCATCGAGATACCGATCGAAAAGGTGATATGCACCACCCAAAACAAATTCGTGGTCCTCGACGACGCGATAGAAATGGAAGTAGATACTACCCCCTTTCCACCTGCACTAAAAATTAAGTCGTTCATGATGAGAATAGGAAAGAGCTACGACCTAATTCTCCAAGAAATTAACCGATCATACCCCAACACACGGTTAATAAAAATACCGGTAATTATATAAAAATTCAGCCAGCCTCGGCTGAAGACCACGAAAATATTAAAAACCTGCTCGTCATCAAGAAAGCCGAGCATTATATAATAGAACATCCGAGCCTGATTAAGGTGGTAACCAAAGGATTACCGGCAAGCACCCATGTCGCACACATCAAATCGGAGCTAAAAGAAAAAGGGCTAGCTGTCGAGAAAATTGTGCAGTTGCGTAGATTCGCGACAAAACCCCCTTCCCACTATTTAAGTAGATCTCAAGCTCTCTGACGAAGCTGAAAAGATTTATGACATCAAAAATCTAAACTGCCTCACTGTGTCGGTCCTCCCATTTCGTAAGAAACCGGGCGTGACACAGTGCTTTAACTGTAACTACTTTAATCACACAACTAAAAATTGTAGAATGGCATCCAGGTGCCTAAAATGCGGCCAAAATCACAGTACACAAAATTGCCCCAAAGTAGAAATACTAAAAACACTTCACTGCATAAACTGCAACACAGTCGGACATATGGCAACGAGCCGACAATGTTTAAAATTCCCTAAGCAGAAACCAAAAAAGGGTGAAAACCCAACCACCAAGACTCCCATCAATCACCGACCTGTCACTCCAGACGTTAGCTTTGCTAACGTTTGTAGTAACAAAATTGGGGTGGATCCTAGACAAGCACACTGCTTGGCGACAAAAATTTTGGCGCCAAATTTTTGGCGATAAAGTTTCCAATATGGCAACCCTTCCGGATTGTCCAGTCCGGTGGCTAAAATATGGTAACCCTAAAACCGGTCAACCAAAAAAATCGGGTGAAAAGTGGACATCGTTCATTTTCGGCCTTGACCCTGCTGCAACACGTCGAGTTCGACCCTGCTCATATTTTCTTCCGCACGTGTTCCGATTTTAGGCTTGATTTTGCACCGGTTGTTAGAATGGCAAAAAAAAAAAAGAAAATTCCTTGAAAGCGAGGCAACCACAGGATTTTTTCTTTTGCTTAATAATTAAAATTTTATTGTATATTGATGTGAACAATTTGCCACCCTGGTGATTTCCATCATGAAATATTGTATATAATGAAAGAATTTTATTTAGATTTACTAACTACTTAAGAGTACATGATTTTAGTTACTATAGTGTTAGCTGTATCATCTAACTACTTTTCTAAATTTTATCACCAGTCATATTCCAAACATTAATATATATGTATTTTTTTTGTGTGTGTGGCCTTAACTGTTTGCAAAACTTTGCTTAGAACAATATATTTTTTTAATGAGTTCATTTGTTTTAAAAGCAAGCTTTTAAGCAGTGATGCATGTTGACCTTTTTTCTTTTACTTCCTTTTTAAGTTTATTCATATATCTGTGTCAGTATATACGAATTTTATGCAAAAAAACTAAGAGAAAAGTAATTAGCTGAGTTTTACTGTGTTTAAATTGGAATTTACTGCCCTTATCCTCGATTAACTTCAGTTTTGTTGGATTCATTTGAAATATTTTCATGTTTCATCAGAGTTTTACAAATGGTGTTTTCTTGCTTCATTAAATTATGTTTTTGAAGAAATGTTTAATTCTCAAAGAAGAAAAATATTGAATGTGTATAAGTGTGTACTTTAATTTTAAGTAAATCAACAAGTTTTTATTTATCGGTAGGTGAGAAAACATAATAAAACTGCCCTAATTGAAATTGAAATTCAGAAATAATCAAATTATATAAGGTTCTTAAAAATAACTTTTTTTACTGGGGCATGACTCTAACTTTCTATATTTCAAGGGGTACAAGCAAATAAAAATAATATATGTTAAAGTGAACAAAGTCAAATCTGTTTGAAAATTGGATGAAACAAGTGATTTAATTTAGTTAGAATGTTGGTGAGTAATGTGTTCAAATAAATTTAACAATAAATTTGTTACTATAAATACTATAAATCTGAGTGGTACAAATTAATGTGTAGGTTATGCTTTAATGCATGCAGTAAAAATGCATATATATAAGTTATGCAAAGTTATAATAATTCATTCTTATGCTTTATATGAAAAAATCATTTAAATAAGTGCAAAATGTATTTTAAAATCCTTTCCTCTTTTTGATGTAACAGATCCTGTTATTATATATATATATATACATTTCTATTAAGAATAGTCTATTTATCTTACAATATTTATTTACGTTAATTTAATTTTTCTTTATCTTAAGCTTCCAGAATATTTTATTGAAAAAATATACATTACTAGATTTCTTTGGGGAGAAATTGTTTCTATAAATATAATACTGTCTAAATTTAGTTCAAAAATATTACAGAGTTTTTTATATACTAAAGTTTTTTTAAACTTCAGACATATATTGTATTAATTATCTTTATTTTTATGACATAAATTACTTAAGATTAAGAATTATGCTGCAGGGATTAATCAAAGAATTAATTATTTTGGAATGTGTTTGCTTTAAATTGACATTTATTAATAGAAGTTTTCATTGCATTTTATGTTTTTTCTTATATGTAACATGCAGTACAATATTAGAGCTTTTGTTTAAGGATATGATTTTTCTTTACATCTTATTGGTCCATGTAGTAATAAATTTAATAATTTGGTTGCATCTATTTAAATTGTCAAAATAAGAAAGCATTATTGAGTATCGAACATTTGAATAAAATCCAGTTATTAAGTTGGGCATTATAAACTTAATCTCAAGTTGCATCAAAACAATGACATTACATGCAATATTCTTGTGTTTTAGAGGTTAAATAGTTTTCAAATTAATAAAATTTTTAATTATTGGATAAGTGCTTCGCATGATAACAGAATCAAAATATTCAGATATTTTGTAAATATATTGAATTTTACTCATATTATAGATGTTACATGCTCTTTTTATCCTTATTTTAGAGCAAAATCTAATACATAGAAGCATTTTTCACAAAGGAGAACATTTGGAAAAAAGATTATTCTCAATTAATTTTTTGCCAAAATATGTATTTAAATAATTTTTTTTTGTCCAAATGTCCTTAAAACAATTTTATGCATATATTCTAATCTAAGTGGCACTAAATATGAAAATTATCCATTTATGTGCTTTTAAAAATCACGGTTCCGAATGTAGTCTCATACCTTAAATTCACTAACGTTTCTCAATTTACAATAGTAATCGAACATTGCTTTAATTCTTGAAGCAAACTGAACATAATTTTCCTTGGCGAATTTTTGGGACCTTCGAAACTGATTAAGCAATACTCAAGGTGTTGGTTGAAATTGTTTTAGCACTTTTTAACTGCTTGATTTTTTCATAATTATCCAGTTTTCTTGCTTAACATAAATCATTAAATTTCCCACCTTTTCTCCCAACATCCTAATATATATTATAACCGTGAAAGTTTGTGAGGATGTTTTGGAGTCTTTCACGCATAAACAACTGAATGGATTTTAATGAAACCTTACAATATAATATAGCTTATACATCAGAATAACACATAGGCTATAATTTATAGATATTGTGTGAAGTGTCCAAAATATAACAATAATTGTCAAGTAAGTAGGAAAAAATTCTTCCATAGTCAAAAAAGCCCGCGATGGCAAATATCTGTCTTTTATGTGTGAAGCTAACCTTTGCATTTTGTTTTGTCTACGCTAGGCACCATGAACTGCGAAAGTTTGAACAGGCAGAGTGTGAGGCTAATTACAATTTTAACATAAAAAAATACAACAAAAAGTAATATTAACGTATTACACTTCCAGTTATAAATTATTTATACTACTTTAATCGAAAAAATAACATTGTTTATTTGCTTATGATTTTAGAAAAGTTCGAGTATGTTACGTTCACCAATTTTTAAATCTTAATATTTACGGGCTGCGCAATATTAATTAAAGTAAAAATTCGCTGAAATTCTAAAGACAAAACACACACAAACATGTATTCTATAAAAATCCTTGCAAAAACGAATACGTCTCGAATCAGTCAACCTGAAAAAGAATGAATTTTGAACCAAGATTCATTTACACAGTTTTTCAGAAAAAGCTTTTCACTGTTTTTTAAATCGTGCTGTATAGTTTTCAGTTATGGTAATTTAAGGTCGCTTCCACAGAATTCGAAGATTCGGTGTACTTTTCGATTTACACAACGTGAGAAAAAACGATATTTGATAGCTTGAATGACGTTAGTGAAATTATTTTGTAAGTTAAGTATTAACAGAAAGAAAGAGGTCCTCACACTCAATAAATGTCTTTTAAATTCAACGTAAGATCGATTCTTCCATTTGAATGCAAAGTTGTAATAATAGTTTCTATTAAGCAGGGCGATAATTTAAAATTTAAATACTATTTATAGTGGATAAAAAAATATTAAAACAAATTTACAGTTCAAAAGATAATATCGAAATACAAAACAAACTTAGTTGAAAAAGGCCAAGTGTAGGACACCCATTTCACTAAACTTGAACGGTGGATAGTTAGGAATATTATAAACCTATAACAAAGCTACAGTAAAATTGATACTGGATGTATATCGAAGGTTTTACAAGTATGTCAATGCATAATTCTAAACCTTTCAAGAAAGTGTAATAATAAGTATTATAATAATTAGTAAAAAAAGTAGTTTTAATATTTAAAAAAAGTAGAAGACAAAGTAACATTTTTATTCAACTGAGAATTACTTAAATAAATTTTAATTCTTTATAGTATTTTATTTTTTAAATATGCTGCATCAGTTAAAATATACTCAAATTTTAAATACTTAGTAATTACTTATCAAATTCAAAGTTTTTATAACTTCTTCATTTATAAAAATTGTGATGTTCATCCCCTTGGAAGTACATCTCTCGAAGTATCTGTGTGAGCTAGAGGTGTAGGATTAGCGAAAGAACTAGGCTCAAACATTATCTTAATATGACTTTATTAAGATATTCAACTTAAACCTTTAACAAATTTAATTATAATAATTAATATGAGAGACTCTACGATGACACAATATGCAACACACAATATATATATTTATAATAAGACCTAATCCAATTCAGACCAATATCAATAAGCAAACCGCCTAATTCTCGATTCTAATATTAAGTAATCAATCCTACCTTATTATAGCTTGTAGTAACTCTTGTATTTATATGCAATGGGATGCAACTGTACGGCTTCCTTCTAATCGAGCACCAATATATGTATCCACGTCACATAGAACTCATTCAAACTTGAAACACGAACTGTAGTAACCGTCAACTGCCACAACCCACATCAATTGTCTAACATTCTTTACATTGCCATCTCGCTTACTCTAAGATCCGATATTTAAAGTCCGTTTATTTGCATCTCTTATTTACATTTCATTTCTTGAATTTGGTTGGAAAAGAGTTGTGATTAATTCTAGCCCAAAGAACCTAAAGGACTTGTTAAAGAAAAGACGCGTGAGATGTCACAAAGTAATTGTATGAAATTTTTTCCCATGTATCGAACATTTCAAAAAATGCTCACAATTTTAATTCAACATTTAATACAATTTTTCGTTTTTTCAAAAACTTTTTTTTTACGATTTTTCAAAAAATACTCAAAATCTTATGTAAATAACTAATAATTTCTTTGTGTATAAAAATCTCACGAAACCCTTTTTTCAGTCAGTGTGTAGAGCAATATTATCTGTAATCTGTACAAAGATTGAAAAAAATTACTCAAAAATTACGGTTTAAAAAAAAAAATGTGTTTATCATCTATTAGACTTGTTACGATAACTTATTAAAGTATTATTGTTACATTTTTTAAAAAAATTACCGTTGTTTGCAATCGATATAAAAAGTTTGAAGGCATTAATTTGAAAATGAAGCCCCCAAAAAAAATTTAAACTTCAACAAATAACGCAATGCAAAATTGAATATCTCTTCCTTTTATTTTAAAGTTCTTATTACTACTTTCCCCCCGAAAATACTAAGTAATTAGAAAGATAATTTATTTCTTTACGAGTATGTTTTTTTTTACAAAACAAGAATACTTTACATAATTTGAGATTTTTTTAAAAATGAATTAATGTCGATGCATTTATATGCAAATGATTTTTAAAAAACTCACACTTTGATCTTAGAGTTACAGATTTAAAAAATAAATGCCGAAAAAATTTTTATTGAATTTTAAAAATATACTCAAATGTTAAATAATTAATAGCTGCTTATCAAATTCAAAGTTTTTTTTAACTTCTTCATTTAAAAAAATAATTATGTAAAACTTTTTTCCCGTGTATTGAATTGGTGTGGTGTGGTAGTTAGGAGAGGGGGGTGCCAGCTCAGGTGTCGTCCACGTCACTTGACCATGGTTAAAAAAATAATTATGTAAGCTGAACAGTGCGACGTTAATATTAACTCAACTCAACCCGTGTATTGAACATTTCAAAAAATGCTCACAATTTTAATTCAACATTTAATACAGTTGCAAACTTTTGTAATTATAAAAATCTCTACTGTTTTCAACATATAACTATTTTTAAAAAGGTTCCTTTTTTGCGGGGCCTAAAAATTTGCAAAATGAGTGAGTGAATATTAAAGTCCCACTGTTCACTTACTTGACAGCTCAGACAGCGAAGCCCAGTTTACATGGAAGCCGGCAATTTTGAAATGCGGATGAAAGCCGGGATTATACCGGTATTTTTTTTCGACCCGTTTACATGAGAATCGGGTGCATTTTCATAAGAATCTGGTGATTGGTCGATAGAATCACGTGATTATAAAATGTAATTATGGAAACAACTAGAATTTTTAGCGCGATTATCATGAGGACATGGGATTATGTTTTCGTTTTTTTACTGTCAAACATTTCTATGCTCTTGCACATTTAAACTATACACGCTAAAATTTCGTATTTGACTATACGTGGTTGCTCAGTTATAGTAAAAGAAGTCGACTGTCGGAAAAAAATCTGTTTAATATCCCGGTAAAAATTCGAGTGTTTAGTAAACATGGATAAGAACGACATTTGTTTTCAATACCAACCATTTAGAAACCGTCGCCAGCAAAAACCGAACTCCCTTTCTGCTATTTTTGTGTTCACATAAGAAACTTCTAAACAGATCGAATCGGCTAGCGATTTTGTGTGTTATGTGTTGGAGTAAAAACCCTACGATTTGGCAAGAAAAAACTTCGGGGGATAAGTGGCCGAACAATCCAATTGGATTTTGGATAGATGTCTACAGGAATGGAAATTTTTGTTTATTTTAAATTAAATTATATAGAGAACATACATAAAAAGATAAAATATATTAGGTTAGCTTAAATTTTTTTAAATTTGTTTTACACATCTTTAGAGTAGTTAAAAGAGATATTTCTGTATTTAATTATCTAAAATAAGAACACAAAAATCTGATATGTAATCATACCTGTCATACTAAAACAAGTATATATATATATATATATATATATATATATATAATATATATAATTTGTGCCACTTTCAAACATTAGAAATGAAAATTACCATTTGTAAAATTATATATAAAAAAAATCATGTAACATTTTGAAAGTCTGTATTCGCAGTACTATTTTAGTAAAAAGATATAATTTATCGAGAATTACATTCTGAGTGTGGTAAAAAATTAAGGCATTAAAATGTGTGTATTATAGAATATAAAATTGTGTGCATACATTGAATATTAAAATCAAAATAAAAAGTAATTTTTAAATCTATAATTCTTTTAATTAAAAAAAAATTATTAAATATTTGTGTGGTATCTATTTATTATGTGAGGATTTCTTAACACATTTGTTTTCCAGAATTTGACTGATACAAATTTTTCTCACACAGATGTACTTTTTTTTTTTTTACTATGGATAACAAATATGCATTTATTGGTATTTGCACAGTTAAAATGTAAAATTCAATAATTTTGATAAATTTCATATAAAGACTTTACACTTGTGTTATTGAAATATCAACATAGTGTGTTAAAGAAATCTGTGAAACCCCAGCTGAAATGTATTAAGCATAAGAATACTCTGGATTTTTTTACATAAGTATTAAAGTCTAAATGCTAATATATATTGATATTATCCTGCTAATAAATTTAAGACCTAAATAAATTTGTCGCATTGAGTTAGTTACAAATATTGACCCAAGAAGTGTACTTAAATCAGTTCTATGATATTTATGGGAAATTAGGATCATGGAACCAAATACGACTTTACATATAGACATTTTCTGTAGGATATTTACTTTCTAAAAGCAATGGAAATATTCAGAATTTTAATACCTTTTTCAACTCTATTTACCCTTAAATGAATAACTTGATATTGTTGTTTACACAATAATCTATATTCAATGAGAATTCAGTAAAAAAGGTAATTTCAAAGAAATGTTTTCAAAAATAAGTGTTTCATCATCCAAAATCACTGATATTTTTGTGTAACATATGCTTATGGGACAAATTTAGGGTGCTTGTATTGTATAATATCGACAAATTTCTTAAAATAAAAAAAACCGCCAAATGCTGCGATATACAGCCAATAGTAGAAACTGTCCCTGATCACGTTTGCACACAGTAACAATAATAGTGATGTAATTGTTTTTTTTAAAAATTTGTTATGTCTTTTTGCTTGGCGAAATTAGTCGGCTGTTTAATGCATGTTCCAAAATTTGTGGAATGGTACGAGTACTGATTTAGCATTTCTTAGAGAAACTTCGAAGTAATTTAATATTTTGCTCATGTGTAATTTGGGAAACTGAGAAGTTTTATGAAATTTAGGAATGCCCTGGTAAAAGAATCTTGCTTACTATTAGTACACATTGTGATTAATTTATTAATGATAAACTGTGGTAACTTATCGAATTAATAATGATTGTTATTAATTTTCAAACATTAAATTTCAGATTGAGAATTCTGAATCTTTTTTTCTGATGTCGTTTCATCTTCCATTTTTTTAAAGTATTAATGTAATATATAAAATGATACTTCAGTTGCATATCAGTGATAACGAAATAACATGCCATGTATTTGTTTCTTTTATTCAACTTTTTTCTATAAGTTACATGATTTCAGTATTCTAATTTGTTCTATGTGTGTAAATTCTGAAAGTTGACTGTATAGAAGTGGATTTTATAATTCTGCCAGTTTGTAAGATCTGAAATTTCAAAATTCTTGTGATATTTCATTTAATCTAGACCCATACCATATACAATTTCTCAAAAATACTATGTGTAGCTTACCTATATACAAATGTTATAGGTTTTTGCTTTCTAGTTTCTGGTATATTTCACACAGTTGGCTGACTAAAAGACTAGTTTTTGCCATTAATTTCTTTGAAAACAAGGGAAGACCATTTCAAATCTTACTTTTGTAAATTTATTGTATCCAAAAAAGGAAAAAAAGCATTAATTTGATTAAAATAGTTTTCATAGTATTGAGAAATTAGAGTAAATAAAATTTGCAGAAACTTTGAAGAAAAAAAATGTTTTTATAATTTTTTGTTTACTATTAATTGCCTAATCACTAGGTGCTTAAAAATTTAAGTTTTTATCTCATAAACCTAAAGTGAACATTTTAGAAATTCTACGTAATTTGACCTTTTTTATCTAAGAAATCTTTGATTTAGGAGATAATGTTCTTTAATTTTTTTTTGTTTCATTTTGTTTGGGTTAATGACATTTAATACTCTTTTGTAAATATTTTTAAAAATTAATACTTTTTGTTGTAAATAAATTGCAAAAAAGCCATTCATAAGATTTTCAGAGAATTTTATTAGATGTTATCATCAATAAGATAAAAATTGAGATATATATATATATATATATATAATAATTGTAAAAGATATGCATGTTGAATATTGGCAGATAGATCCTCGATTTGTCCTTATAGTATTGTTGCGTTTTCGGGGGTTCGAAATGATTGAAGCCGAAGAGCTTCAATTTCAATTTATTCAATTCAATTTTCAATTTATTCTTGGCCAAAACAGTCCTCCACAAATTGTAGAACAGTTCGAGAAATTCACGTACAATCGATGAAAATACTGATAACACAGATGTAATACACTAACAAAAGCAATAGTAAACACTCAGCATAAAAATAATAACTCAATAAAAGCAATAACACACGCACTATGCAATCGTCTCTCTCTCTCAAGCAGAGAGGTATCACTTGCATGAAAGCTGAGAAGCTTTTATACCTTTCGGTCAGAAACCTCTTGCACTTGCCAGAATAATCGAGAAATAGAAAGGTCTAGCAAAATCCGGAACGTACGAGAAAAGCTCAATACAGTAATACATTCAATACAATAGGGTTACAATACCGCGATAGGGTTGCCAGACAGGGTTATTAGGAGCAGGGTCGCCATGGTCGCCAAGCTTATCGCCCACATTTGGCGATATATCGCCAAATTGGTGCCAAAAATTAAGTCGCCAACTTGGCGCTAGCTGCAATATTTGGCGAGTTTACCATTTAAACCAATGTTAAAGCATGGGGGCCGTGCAATGCAGTGGAAATGATATTACAGGTAAACAGGGTTGAAATCACATTAGATACGACAAATTAAACTGTAGAAATGAACACAAATGAGTAGAAACAATTAGAATAAGACTAAATTCGTAACATTGCCCCCCCTCTCAAGAACTGCACGTCCCGGGCAGTACAACCCTTCATCAGACGTTAACATAATAATAAAGCAATTGATTAAAAACAATTAAATGAATATGCAATAATAAACATGTAATACATAGTACAAAATAAACACCTAATGCATAGTACAAAATAAACACTAATGCATAGTAGAAAATAAACACTTACAAAACAAACAAAATTATTTACAAGATTATTTACACACTAACTTATTTATATAAGACCATGGTCAAAATAAATTACACGATTATTGACACACTAAGAATTATGGCCATAATATGGAGCGAGCCTGTCGTAATGAACGACTCTAGGCTTCGAATTCGTTGACTTACGGATCCGGATTACGACGTCGTTTATTATCTTTAAAATTGTATAAGGACCGTCCCAATGCGATTGTAGCTTAGGAGAAAGTCCTTTGCGTCGAGTCGGGTTGTAGAACCACACCTTGTCACCTTCCTTGAATTGATGTCCTGTGGCTTTTGTGTCGTACCGAGTCTTCATTTTCTCCGTCCTCAGGTTGATTCGTTCTCGAGCCAAATTGTGTACATCTTCAAAACGTGCCTGGAGATTCTGCACGTACTCCTCAGGCGATGAAGGTGTATCCGGAGGGCGACCAAACAGCAGGTCACAAGGGAGACGAAGATCCCGGCCAAAAAGCATCTGGGATGGTGAATATCCGGTAGTCTCGTGAACGGCGCTGCGGTACGCTAGCAGAAAGAGAGGAACTTTCTGGTCCCAGTCTTGTTGGTTCTTGGAGACCATCAGTGAGAGGTTATTCAGGATGGTACGATTAAACCTCTCCACCATGCCATCTGACTGTGGGTGCAAAGGTGTGGTCTTGGTCTTGTCAATTCCGAGTAGTTCACAGACCCCCTTCAATACCGCAGAGACGAAATTTCTTCCCTGATCGGAATGAAGTTGAAGAGGTACCCCATATCTCGATATCCAGTGCTGCACTACAGCCTCCGCTACGGTGGGGGCTTCCTGATCCGGAATGGGGTACACTTCGGGCCATTTCGTGAAGTAGTCAATGACAACAAGTAGGTACTTATTACCAGACACAGTCCTTGGCAGAGGTCCCAGGATATCGAAAGCGATACGTTCGAAGGGTGCTCCAACATTGTAGCGATGCAGCTTCCCTCGGCTACGTATCTTTGGCCCCTTCCGAGCTGAACAGGCATCACAGGACTTGCACCACTGTTCCACGTCAGCTCTCACTTTACCCCAGCAGAATCGCTCTCGAACTCGGTGCAAAGTTTTCATGACGCCGAAATGACCTCCTGTTGGGCTGCCATGCAATTCTTTGAGTACCTCTGGGATACGAGATCGAGGAAGTACTAATTGCCACCTGAATGTCTTTCCATCCTCTGATTCGAATTTTCGGTATAGAACACCATTCCTGAGATGTAGAGAATTCCAGAGGGCCCAATACTGCTTAGTTGTAGGACTATAAGCCGAGATGTCCTGCCAACTTGGTTTATTGCTGGAAGACTCCATAAACTCTATAAGGGGTTTAATATCAGGATCCGCCATCTGGTCTTCTCGAACTTTCTCGTCACTCCAGGGATCGGGTGGCGTCGCTGTTGAAGTTATCTGGCGTATAGCATAGTCATATTTGGTCTCTACTCTGGAACAATGACGACAATTTTCTGGGCATGGTCTTCTTGAAACGGCATCAGCATTTCCATGCGAGGAGCCTTTACGATGTCTGATGTCAAAGTAATACTCGTTGAGCCGTTGTATCCATCTGGCTACCTGGCCTTCAGTGTTTCTAAAATTCATTAGCCAGGTTAAAGAGGCATGATCGGTACGTAGAAGAAATTTTTGGCCATAGAGATAGTGATGGAAATGCTCGATGGCTTTCACAATAGCCAGTAGCTCTTTTCGAGTGACACAATAATTTCTTTCCGGTTTCGATAAACACTTACTCCAATAAGCTACGACTCGTTCCTGGCCATCTATTTCCTGAGATAATACTGCTCCGACACTCTCATTACTGGCATCAGTGTCCAAGATAAATGGCTTGTCCGGTTGTGGATATATTAAGATCGGTGAAGACGTCAAAGCTTCTTTAAGCTGGAGGAAGGAATCTTCACATTCTTTGTCCACTGAAACTTTTGTTTACTTTCTGTTAGCCTGTGCAAGGGTCTTGCGATGTTAGAGAACCCTTTCACGAACTTTCGGTAATAAATACATAGTCCCAGGAAGCTTCGCAGCTCACGGAGGTTTTCAGGGCGTTTCCAATTCTTTACGGCGGACACTTTTTCGGGGTCCGTACGAACACCTTCTGCAGAGATGATGTGTCCCAGATAATTGACTTCTTTCTGGAAGAACTTGCATTTCGAAGGGTTTAGCTTCAAGTTAGCGTCCCTTAATTTTGATAACACCTTCCGGATATTTTGAAGATGTTCTTCAAACGTACGCCTTCCTATTATGACGTCATCCAGGTAAATAAGGCAAGCTTCAAAAGTCAGACCCTTTAGCACGGTCTCCATCAGGCGCTCGAAAGTAGCTGGCGCATTGCAGAGCCCGAACGGCATGACTTTGAACTGCCATAGTCCTTGGCCGGAAGTGAATGCTGTTTTTCTCTATCTTCGGGATGGATCTCCACTTGCCAGTATCCGCTCTTTAAATCTAAAGTCGAGAACCATTTATGACCGGAAAGGGTATCCAGGGTGTCATCTATCCTTGGAAGAGGGTAGCTGTCCTTCTTGGTGACGTCGTTAAGCCTTCGATAGTCCACGCAAAATCTTGTGGAACCATCTTTCTTACGAACCAAGACGATTGGAGATGCCCACGGACTCGAAGACGGTTCTATGATGTCATTTTCCTGCATCTCTCGTAGTAGTGTTCCGACCTCTTCCTGTTTAGCAAACGGCAAGCGTCTTGGGTGCTGTTTAATCGGCGGATGGTCTGCTGTATCAATTCTGTGTTGTGTCACTGTAGTATGGCCAATATCGCTACTGTTTCTAGAAAATACGTCTTCAAATTCTTGGAACAGTCTTTCTGCGGAGATTTTCTGTTCGGGGGACAATTCAGCATTTTCTAGAAGGTCGGGAGTCAAATGTTGAGGCGAGTTGGATAGGAGCAAGCTCGAACTTTTGCAGACACACGTTACTGGACTGCAGGTTGCCAACACTTCACCTTTCTGGAACACTCTAGGTTTTTCAGTTACGTTGCAAATTCTTACCGGGATAGTTTTTCTGGAAAGGTCCACTAGCGTCGAAGCTATTAGCAATCCATTCGCTTTATTTTCCGCAGATCCAATTAGTCCAGAGTTGAAACTCACATCGTTACCGATGTATCCAGGTACTATGATTTCAGTCCTTGGGGAATGGTAATATTCTCGTTAGCGGTTACCTGTCGAATAGATTCTGTCCTGTGTTCAATTTTGAATATAGTGACTTCTTCGTGTATGGAACGTAATTCGTTCTTGTTGAAGTCTAGAGTGAAACCATGCTCCTTTAGAAAGTCCAGTCCGAGAATGAAAGGGTCTGCAATATCTGCGACATACACAGCATGTTGGTAGGTAGTGTCTCCAAACTGGATCTTGACTTTTAATTTTCCGTGAATATCAATCTTTTCCCCCGTCACGGTCTGTAGCACCACGCGGGGCGGGGTCCAGATAAGTTTCTCTTTTAATTTTTGTGCCAGATCGTTCCGAATGATAGACACATTGGCTCCTGTATCGATGATCATGTTGCAGGGAAGCTCGTTAACATGTCCCATTATAAAAATTCCATTCTCACCGGTACTCTTTGTCGAAATTTGACACACTGGAATGTGGGGCTTTCCAAAATCTGGCAACCTCCGCCCCACGAGATGGTCATTAATTAGTTTTCCGACACCTCCTTCTGGAAGGCGCTTATTAGTTTCAGCGCCTTGGCGTGCCCGGCAGCTTCTCTGCAGATGCCCTTCTCGACCGCAGGTCCAGCATTTAAGGGTCTTCTTCCCGTCTGCTTTCTGGGACATCAAAGACTCAACTCTATTCAAGAAGCTTCTCATCTGTCGCTCTAACCGCTCCACACTTGAGTTCGACGTGTCCGATTCATTGACGGCTCGTATGGGGTGTCTGTCTTTTTCGTGTTGCTTGCTGGGCTGCCTCGAATTTCATAGCAAACACTAGGGCCCCCTTTAAGTCATTGAGATCCGCCATTCGGAGAGCTTTCTGGATTTCCGGATCACGCACCCCGTCGATGAAGTGTTGCAGCGCCAGGACTTCTCTTACTTCAGTCGGACAGTCAGAAAACGCCAAGTGAGAAAGCCTCTCGACGTCCGTCGCCAGTTCTTGAGCGTTTCGACACTTTCTGCTGCCGTGACTTCAGCTGGAGTCTGCTGTAATCCTTCACACATTTCTCTCCGAAGCGTAACTCCAAAGCATTAACGAGAGCGTCGAAATCCAGCCGCTGTGTTTCCGGCAAAGTTTGCAAAATGTCAGCAGCGTCGGCTCGAAGAGAAGCAGCTAACTGGCAGGCCTTGGTCTGGGAGTCCCACTGATTTGCATCCGCCACTATGGAGAATTGGTTCTTATACACCTGCCAAGAGGACTTTCCGTCATATGTAGAAAGCTTGATTGAAGGCTTGGAATAAGGAGCTTGAAACTTAAATTCATCCCCTTGACCAGTCATGACTTTCTGCTTCAATTTCTCCAGGTCACTCCTGAACGAGATGGAAACATCTTCTACCTTTTCGAAAATTTTCGCCTCTAGTTTGCTCTCCATATCTTCGAATTTATTTTCAAATTTGTTCTCTATATCCACAAATTTGTTTTCGAATTTATATTCCACCGACTCGATTCTTCCTTCCATTTCTTCAAATTTCTTGTCCATAGTCGTCAATTTGTCGCCAATGCCCTTCAGATCACTTTTCAACTCTTCCTTGTTGGCGCTGATCTGCTCGTTTACGTTAGTAAGCTTGGTATTCAACTCGCCCATATTGGCATTCATGCTGGCGGTCAAGTCCGATTTCATTTCAGTCAATTTTTCTAGAAGAGTCTGGAACTGGGCCTCCATCGCTCTTGTTGTTGGCATTCAATCCCACTTCTGACACCAATTGTTGCGTTTTCGGGGGGTTCGAAATGATTGAAGCCGAAGAGCGGAATCCAAAACAATTTTATTCTTGGCCAAAACAGTCCTCCACAAATTGTAGAACAGTTCGAGAAATTCACGTACAATCGATGAAAATACTGATAACACAGATGTAATACACTAACAAAAGCAATAGTAAACACTCAGCACAAAAAATAATAACTCAATAAAAAGCAATAACACACGCACTATGCAATCGTCTCTCTCTCTCAAGCAGAGAGGTATCACTTGCATGAAAGCTGAGATCTGACTAACTGACTAGCCGGCTCGGGCCCTTTTATACCTTTCGGTCAGAAACCTCTTGCACTTGCCAGAATAATCGAGAAATAGAAAGGTCTAGCAAAATCCGGAACGTACGAGAAAAGCTCAATACAGTAATACATTCAATACAATAGGGTTACAATACCGCGATAGGGTTGCCAGACAGGGTTATTAGGAGCAGGGTTGCCATGGTCGCCAAGCTTATCGCCCACATTTGGCGCCAAAAATTAAGTCGCCAAATCCGTCGCCAACTTGGCGCTAGCTGCAATATTTGGCGAGTTTACCATTTAAACCAATGTTAAAGCATGGGGGCCGTGCAATGCAGTGGAAATGATATTACAGTTAAACAGGGTTGAAATCACATTAGATACGACAAATTAAACTGTAGAAATGAACACAAATGAGTAGAAACAATTAGAATAAGACTAAATTCGTAACAGTATGTTACTCTTTCAGAGAGTCTGATTTATATAGAAGATCATGGAATGCTTTATTTTCTTATAGTGGATTCATGTAATATTAAAATTAAGTGTCGATAAATGATGTATATTAAAATGAGTATGATTATTAAATAAAACTGTATACGAGAAATTTTCACGAAAACAATTTAATTTGTTCTACTTTATAATTTTATTAAAAAGCCTTTCTTTAAACATGTTTCTTAATTTATTCAAAAACATCCAATTAATTTATTTCAGACTGTTGGAGACAGACATTTTTAAGAAAATTCAAACCTTCTGAAGGGTAATAATTACAAAGGAAGTCTGTATAAAGCATATCAAATGTTAGTTTTTTTATAAGATTATTTCAGATACCCAAAACATTTTAATGATGTTAAAAGCAATTTTATTTCCATCTCAGAATTCCTACAGTTGTTAAACAAAAACTTTCATATTAACCAACTTTAATTAAAAAGCTAAATTACAATTTTTGTTTGTAAAAAAAGTGTGTATTTTCTTCGATGTGCAATGTTTTCATAAGTTCATAGTATGTTTTATAATTGTGGGATTATTTAATCCTTCGAGGAGAAAAAAGTAGTACTTAGCCTACTTTTATAAAATAATTTTGTATGTATATGTGTATAAAGAAATCTCTTTTGGTAGAGTAAATCATGGTTTGCTTTAAAAACAAAAATTAAATGGTTAAGTGAAAGTGGATCAAAACTGAAGATTTTAAAAAAAGAAATTTTCTTTTTAAGTTCTTATCCTCATGAATTTAAGGGAATGTTAATATAAAACAGATCATTCTATTGGTTATATCAACTTTCACAGTAAAAAAAAAATTCAATACACCTTTATGGAGTTATTTAGTTACAAGATATTACTAATTTTTACTTATATGGAAACACTCAATTAGATAATCAAGAAAAATAACAAAAAAATGCAATTTTTTTGTGTACATTCAAAAGAATTATATTGTAATATTTTCAAATCAATCTCAAAAACTGCATTAAAATATTAGAAACATACATGCAGAGCATACTAAATATAAATTTATGTACATCTTCTCTCTCTCTCTCTCTCTCCCTGTACCTGAATGGAATATAATTTTTATTGAAAATAGGCACTTGTAAACTTCCGAATCCCGAACAGTTGTATCCAATTCGTTTTGGTCTCCCCAGATGTTTATGAGGGTTATTATTTCTTCTATTGTCTAACGCGAGCAATCCAAAACAGCAGCCATCTTGAATAAATGAATCTCTGGCGCAATGCATCATGGGAGAATTAGAAAACATTGCTTTTTACCCCCAAAGTTCCTAGTCGAAAGAGGGTACAAAAACAGACCTGCATTTCGAGCCGGCAATTTGCCGGGTCGCCGTGTAAACGGGTACAAAGCGGATTCGTTCCGGCATATTGCCGGCAATTTTCGTCCATGTAAACGGGGCCCGAGGGGGGAAAGGGAATTTCCATTGCAATAGGTTATGCATTTAAGAATGTTCGTTCAATGCCGGAAGGAAACCTGTCTGACAAAGAAAAGAAACGAAAAATTTCGAAGTAAGGAATTTTAAGTTATGCACTAGGTAAAAGCCCGAACAACGCCGGGCTAAGCGGAGGAGGGGGCATTTTGAAAAAGAGTATTAGAAGTGCTAATTTTGTGAAGGAAAGGGAAAATTTATAAATATAGAGAAAGCCCGCGCAACGCTGGGCCAAGCAGCTAGTCTACACTATTAAAATTCGTAGGTAAACAAACGTATGTTCATCTTTTTTCTCAAGAACCGCACGATGCAGAAACTCGTCGGAGGTACCAAAAGGTCAGGAATGACCCGAGGAATCCGTTTTGACGATTTATATTCCGATATTGCAATTAGTTAAAAAGGTATTAATTAAAAACCTTTATTTTACACTTGCGTGTTGTTTCTTCTGCCAAACTGAATCAAAAACCAAAAGGTGAAAAAAAAATTTTTTGTCTCCGACGTTTTTAAAACACGATCCAATTTTTTTCTATGAGACTCAGATAAAAAATATTTGATTGATTCATGAAAATCTGAAATCTATTTTATTATTTTAGATTCTGAGAAACTAACTATTAGTAAAAATGATGAACATTTTTTGTTTTACTCTTAGCATCAGAATCTTTTCTTTTAACTGCTTCGCATTAATAATTTTTTGACTAACGCAATATTCTTTTTTATAAGTCATACATCGAAATTTGAAGCTATATCTTATCTGTGAGGGGGAGGGAAAGATGGAACAATAATTTTACACCAGAAAAACCCGTGTTTTTTCCAGGATATAGAGAGGGAAATAAACCTGTCTTAAATCAAAAATAAGCGGAATGAAACAAATTTCGAAAAGGGGATTCAATGACATAGTTTTAGAAATCACTTACATTGTGTGCGCGTACAAACACACACAGAGAAATTTTGGTGTCATGAGGGAAAGAGAAAGCCCGTGCTACGCCGGGCCATGCAGCTAGTAGTATTATAATGGCGTAAAATATTTTTAACAGAATGGCACTATATTTTCATTTACGACCGTGAAAACAGCGCGAGTGCAATAAACGAAGTAATATCTGATGTTCGTTTTCTGAAGTAGAAAAATTGGCGAGTAATTTTTCAGTGTTAAGATAGGGCGCGTGACGTCAGAGCGTATCATTTTGTGTGCGCCAACCCTTCACCATCACAGCTGCTGTATGCGGTTGTTCGAAAGAGACTCGAGTTGTTCCGTGACGTGCGTGTGTGTGATAAGACCTTAAGGGTCGTTTTAATAAATTGAAAGCACTAAAGTCCATTGATTTTACACGTAGTTCAAATGGGATACACTTTATTCCGGTTTCTGATTCTCTCTTTGCTAAATAAGGAGCAGTTGACTTAGACGAGTGACTAGAGGTTTTGTCTACATGAAGCTTCACTTAATCAATGTCCTTTCTAGATGAATTGGAATGTCTTCTTCAAAATTTGGTTCTAATATATTCTACTAATAGTAGAGTGATTTAATTTTGGCCTTACTTCAGACTTTTTTGATTTTTAATTGTTAGAAAATCCTGCAACTGCCATGAATCCCTTTTGGAACTTTACTGTACACGGAAGAAGCCATCTTGCATGGTTATTACCGTCAGTTGAGCAATAGAAATTGATCTTTTATTACAGGCACTTAAATGTACCCATGCCTCACTGATTGTTAGCAAAAATTTCCATTTTTCAGCAGTTAGGTATTTTTTTTGTATAATTTTCTATACAATTTGTTTTCTTTTAGCAATATGTTTTTTTAAAAAGATAAACTGGAGATTTAAACCTTTTTTAACTTTAAATCTTTATTAATGATTTAAATTACAGTGCTAGAAGACATTCCTAATTTCGATTCAATTAATCTTTAGTCGACGGATTTCCTTTTAGGATCAGAGATTTCACGTTCTTGATATTTACCTGCATTTGAACAGTCACAGGATGAAGCTTCGTGGTCATGTTTTCATCTTTTCTTTCATCTAAACCTTTTTTCCCCTTCCAGATTTAATAAATTATAATTACCCTTTACTGCAGGGTTGGGCAGACTTCTACATGGCACCGTCTACTTATAATTTTTTCAAGGTGTTGCGGTCCACCTTGTGATAGTGGGATGAGCCAAAAAAAAACTTAGTAATGTTTGTATTATCTATATATATAAAAATGTTGTGTTGGTTTGTGTATGCGCGCATAACTCAAAAAGTTCTGCATGGATTAATCTGAAATACTGACACAACGTTGCATTTGTCTCTGGTCAGGATCTTATGTACTTATTATTTCGAAATTCTCTCTAAATTTTTTAAAATTTAATTTTTAAGTGATTTTTTTGGTGTTATGACGTCATACGACGTCACGATTCGCTCTGAATGCGAAAATTTAAACTTTACGCTTAGATTTTTCCAAATTATTGTATAACTCTTCTATGGTTATGTTTATGCGTTGTCATATTTATCTATTTATTGTCCTTTGATACGTAATTGGGATTATTTTTCGAATAAGTCATTTTTTAAAAATTATTCTTTCAAGAACTCAAATTTTGTTTTGTAGGTTTGGCAACAGTCGGATAGCATTATCGCGGGATGTTTACGACTTTGATTAAATTCTACATAGTGTTTTTTCTGTAATTTTGAGCTAAATTTATTTCTCTTTATTAAGCGAAAATGAATCTAACATAATTGACTTCTGTACGCTACTTATTTTTCTACCAAATAGTTTCCGTCAACCATTTACCTGAAATAAACAGACGTAGTCAAATGCCGCGATATAACATCCAATGTTTGGAAACAATATTTTTTTTCCCACTTGGAGATATTTTAATGTGACGAAATTAATCGACGGAGTTTTTAATATGAATGTTTTTTTTCTTTTTTTAGACAGCTTTTTAAACTTCATTTGATTCTTACGTATTATCGCAACAATCGCCAACTTTAATGATAACTCGCAAAGTTGGCCATTCCATTTTCGCAGATGTTGTACGCGCGGAATCGGCAATCGTGCTTCGTTTTATACAATATCGCTAATAAGTTGCGATAATACGTAAGTACCTTTCATTTGATGTTAGTATTGAAATACAAATGTTAAAACTAAGATTTTCTGATTTTGAGTCATCAAAATATTGCACCTTATTTTGTTTTTCATTGCTTTATAAGATTATTACCTTCTTAAACAGATTCCATTAGTAATTTGTTAAAAAAATACTGGAAGTTGTTATGGTTTGTTTTTGTCAGGGACGTAGAGCTACCGCTGTATCAATGATGAAGGAGCCCCAACGAATGTTATTACAATTCCACTTACATGGTGCTCATATCTGAAAAAGGGCCACAAAGGTATTCGGATACAAGGCCCACTCAGAGCTGTTTTGTAATTTCATATGTTTTTCTTTAAACCTTCACTATAACTGCAGTCAATCGGCTTGAGTACATAAAATTGTATTGCAGAAACTCGAACTTAGGCCAAGCAAACGCAGTGCGAGGGATAAATGCTGATCAAATTAGAGTGAGCATCAGTGAATGAGCAAAACAGACAGAGGGCTCAAATACATGTTGAGGAAGCAGGTTGTCATAAGATTGTAATTATTTTTTCAAATTTTACTTTCGCATTGATAAAGATAGTACAGCTTTTTTTATGTCAATTACTGTTCGTATTGTATATCATTTTTCAATTTATTTTTAAGCACAGAATATTTACTTTGGATAATTTTTATATATAAAATACTATAAATTTAATTCTGTACACTATGTATGTGTTTAGTGAGTAGTATACCGATTAAAATCTTACACCTACCGTAAAATCGGCTTATAACACGCACTTTGAACACAAAAAATAAGATCCAAATTTACAGGTGTGAGTTATACGCTGGGTATAAAAATGAGGGCTTTAAAAATTAAAAAATAAATGAGCATAAAAAAGTTAAACTTCTAAATATTTCGAAATACTATTTATTTAAAACACATGACATTCTTATTGAACTTAAAAGGTGGTAGTTCTAAAAGTATACTACTTTTGCAATTGCTTAGATAAACACCTTGAATAAATCGCTTCTAAACATAACAGCATTGCATTTGTACATTTCAGGTTTCTTCGTAAAAAAGGGGTGCACATTATATAGCGAATATACCTAAAATTTAAAAATTGCAGCTTGAAAGTATGGGTGTGCGTTATATGCCAGACTTTACGGTATTTTATCTTTCTCCAATGAATCTAAATTAAATTAATATATAATTTTTTATAGTACTTATATTTTTTCTTTAGTCGACCATTTACCTAAAATCAAAAGACATCGCCAAATACTGCAATATGCATTCAATAAGGGAAGAACATTCTATGTCTGTTTGTGCACAATAATAATACTTTTTTGCACTTGGTAGTGAATTTTTCCTCGAAATAGTTATTGTAGTTTTTAATAGTTGGGGCGATAGCATTAGACTCACGAAATATCTATTTTGTGTAATTTCAAAATTTTATTTGGTGTGACTGTGAAATATAAAAGGAAAAATTAAGATTTTCTGTTGTATATTTTGTGTTTGCTTTGATATTTATGTTTTATCGCAACCATATTGGCAACATTAGCACTTAATTGCCAATTCACCGTGTATGATGCAAACAAAATCGGGGTTGATATAGTTGCAACAGTATCCAAGAACCTTTGTTTGCAACTTTTTTTGGTGATTTTATCAAAATGATAATTTGTTGTTAATAATTGGTTTTTGATAGCTTTTTATCATTTAAGTTTATTATAGCTAGCTAGCTGTACCCAATCATGTTTTCCTGTGGCTCAGTCTGGTTAAAAAGAAAGAAAAGAGAAAGCACACATTTCTAATATCTTTAACTGCTTGCACTTGAGGTATGATTTTTTTTATATAAAAAAATGTGGAACTATACATTAACAAAACTTTTCTAAACAGATTTATTTCATTTGTCATTTGTTAACAGAATACTCCCAAGTTATTATGGGTTTTTTTTGTCATGGTATGAAATTATTTGCATTGTCTCCATAGAAGAGGTGCCAAGTTTGAAAACAAATTAAATGACTCCTCTTGAGGTGAAAGGGTTAATTTTACAATGCTTATGAGTAGACATTTTGTGTTGCTTCATTGTCTGTATATATATACAGAAATTGTCTGCTGTGCCTGCTTTAGAGCAGTAGTTGCCATTTTTCAACACTTCATGAACCACTTATTGTATAACTTTATAATTAGCGTTTCACTAATAGGATTTGACCTCTATGTGGTGGAGCACTATAGCTATATTTACGTCTTTATTTAATCTTCTATGCCCTGAAAATAAGCGGTAAAATCCTAGGAGAGCCCACACCCTTGGCGAAAAACCAAAAAAGGCGCCAAGCCAGTACAAGATGGTGCCAAGCGAAAGCGACAATGGTGGCAAGGAAATATAGCGGGATAAGGTGGATGCATAATGAAAATATATGTAAGCAATACAGAAATTAAACCTTTGAGATAAAAAATATAAAAACAGCACTTTCTTACTGCTGATCTTTTCCGAGTGGAGGGGACAGCGTAACAACAGATTTTAAAAAAGTCTTAAAGGTCTCATCGCTATGCGAATGATCGTGTGAACGCCGCCATATTTATTCTGCGAGGTAATGGTCGAACATACATTCGGCGGGGCTGGCACGATTTCGAAGAAAGCGTTTTATTTCCGACCAAGTTACATAATGCTGATTATTACATTTAGGACATTCATAACTCGAAGCAATCAATCCTTCCTTCATGCACCATTCAATCAATTCTTTCTTACCTTTCGCATTCAACAAAGTAAAAAATTCTAAAGTAGATTCCCTCACACACGCAACCACAAAGTACGAAAATGCTAGAAATAGTTAGGGTTGTCGTATGTAGTGTTTAAAAAGTAGGGTTACCAATATGGCGGAATTATCGCCAACCAAAGTAATTCACGCCAAGGGTGTGGGCTCTTCTAGGAGTGAACCAAATAAGCTTCATGAAAAGCAACAATCAACAAACTGAAGTGTGTTTTGCCTACAATTTTCCAAAAAATGGTTGAGGTTACCAAAAATCGCTAACCTCATGAATTAAGTTTTTTTGTTTAGTTATTTCAGTAACTAAAAGCTTTTAGTAAATAATAATTCGTGTTCCGTAATATGTTTTGTTGTTCATCTTTTTTTAAACTGAATCTTCATAAAAGTATAAATAATTTCCCAATTTTTCTGCATACCCCATCCAAAATTTTTCACGCATCACCAATTGGTGACTGCTGCTCTGTAACACACATCAGTAATTATGTATTAGCCTCACTGTAACAAAATTGGTGCCATGTATATTGTACCTTAATATCTAAACAATAAAGATTCTAACATTTTTTTTATGAAAAAAGAAATGGAGGGAAAATGTTGCGATTTGCATGGCGGTAATTTGGCTGTGGTGATGCTAATATTTAAGTACACAGATAACAAATAATTGTCCATGTGAAAAGCTGTCTGTGTCTAGATATAAGCAACTCTGTTTTTAAGATAGGCCCTTAACTTTGTTGATAACAATTGCTAATACTAATCGAATTGTGAATTGCAAAAATACTCCCATCATTATCAACACTTTGTCGTAGTTTTCTGCTGCAAAATCCGTGTTTATATTGGAATCTTCCTGGCGTATTCGATTAAAAATACCTTCAGCCTCTCATTGCGTTCAATTTCAGCTATGTCAATTGATGCACGTTTCAAGTTAAATATTTCATTAGCATTTTTTATTTTTTCCTTTTCTTTTTGTTTCTGATTTTTCTGTTTTCTTCATGTTTTGAAATTTTATGTTTTTGTTTTAATTTTCTATTCTTTGTAAGTGTAGTTTTTAAGAAATTTTATATACTTGGTTTGAATTTTTTTTCTTTTTAAGTGCAGTCAATTGACTTCACTAGATAAAAATAATGCCTTGTGGGAAATCAAACTTAGGTTGTCATACTTGCAAGGCAAAAGTACTACAATGAATGTAATTGCACATCAAACTGAGAAAAAATGGATATCAGCAAACGAGAAAAGCAGACAAAGAATGTCACAAACACAGGCTGAGGGTGCAGTAAAGCAACATGCAGCCAGACTTGAGGAAGCTCATTTGCGAGCACATCATTCGTGTTTTACAACATCAGAAAGATGTTAACCAAAAACAGCACATCTGCGTCAAACATGACTTTGTGGTGAGCAATCACACAATAACAGTCAACTTGCATTCCGGTACAACCCAGTGGAAGATTCTAGGTTCAGGCAGCATGTTCTCATTTACACAAAGATGGAAGTGTATCCTTATTGCAATGTTCTGGAATTTAAGGGAGAAACCAAAGGAATGTTTTGTACCACTGAAAAAATTAAACTGCCTCAACTCAGAGAACAGAGACATTACAAATTTTGCTTGCTAGATATACTGCGGAATCAAAACATTTCCTATATGACATCAGGAAATACAATTCATGTGTGTGTGTGTTTCCAAGTGACATTGTTTGGATAAATGTGCATTTGTGAACACACCTCTGATTTAATAAAAATATCCATAAGCATTGTAAAACTAACCCAATTCCCTCAATGAATCCAGAGTGGAGCCATTTAAAATTTATCTTCAAACTTGAGGTCGCCACTTTAAAGACAATGTAAATAAATTTAGGTTCATAACATGACATAAGGACAAAAATAAGCTGTAATAACTTCAAGCATTTGGTTAACAAATTATAAATATCAGTTTAGGAAAGTTTTTCGTATATAAATTTATACATTTTTTTATAAAAGATCATACGTGCAATGCAAATTATTTAACATACTGAAAATATGTCCTTTCTGTTAAACAAGACTGAGCCACAGCAACGTGTGGCAGGGTACAGCTAGTAACAATAATAAATACTGAATATGTGTACTAACCTACATAACTATAGCGGAAAAACTTACTACTTTAAAACTACGTTTGAAGTAAAACGCAAAATACAAACATAATTACTTATACCCATAAATTTAATATCAACTTATGCGTTTTCAAACAATTTATAATGCATCAGAAAATAAATAATTTTTACTTAAAATTAGTTCTCGTAGCTATAGTCTCAGTAGAAGACTTCGTCTTCATATTATCCACCCCAATCTTGAATATATCGATATACACAATTACTAACTGCTAATCTTGCAGATATTCTAAGTGGTCGTCTGTGAAACGGGAATGATATGTTGTCTTAATTATATATCTTCGTTCAAAATGTAGATTCACGCAGATAGGTGGAGCGAAAGAATGATGTTAAAGTAATTGAGAACCTTTTTAAAATTGGGATTATTTACTTTGTCCATTAGATTCCAAAAGTTATTCTTAACAAATTACGTCCTTTTGAAAGAGAAAAATAAATTAAAAGTAAAAAAGTTTTTTTTATAAAAACAAGCCTTTATATAGATGCGCGAAAAAGAATAAAATAAACTTCTTTAAAAAACTTTTTTTACTATCAACTTATAACGTCATTACACAATTTATGATATAAAAGCTTGTCACGAGATTTAAGTACTCGTATTTACTTAGTTTGAAAATTTTAAAAATTAGAATCAATCAGATCAAGTTATTTAAAATACTTGTTTATCTACACAAGTAAATCTCGCGACAAGCTTTTATGTCATAAATTGCTTAATGACGTTATAAGTTGATAGTAAAAAAGTTTAAAAAAAGAAATTTATTTTATTCTTTTTAGCGCATTTAACTAAAGGCTTATTTTTAAAAAAGTTTTTTTTTTCATTTAATTTAATTTTTAGTTATCGCTAGACAGGTTTCTCAGTCTGTTTATCTCATTCAACACATCATTGTTGCAAGGTCGTTTGCTGGTAAATTTTGAACCGTCTAGCTCAGGAGTACTCAACCTTTTATCCCGCCAGGCCACGTACATATGATAGATATTTCACTGGGGCCGCAACAAGAGGATAATCTGGGGGGGATAAACACTGTAAGACCAAAACAATATTGGACAAAGCAAAATTAATCAAAGTATTAAAACTTTTTTTTACTATAATACCAAATTGAAAACGAAAAACATACACACACAAAAATTAAATCCGTAATTTTAAACCAATTTTTCAATCTTTATACAGAATTTGTGCATAGTACTACTCTTTAAACGAAAACAAAGTTTCGTGCGATCATCTTTAAAAATAACGAATGAATGTTTAATTAAAAATCGTTAAAAAAGTTTTCAGCATTTAATTTTTTAAATGACTGCTTCTAAAAGAGAAAAGCCTGATTTTTTTTTTAGTGCAGAATATCGATTTATTAACACAAACAAAAATTCATGCGGATCGATTTGAAATCATTTTCATGAAACTCATCGATTTTGAATCATTTTTTAAAAAAATCGTAAAAAATAGAAAATATCATTATTTTGTAAAAGGAATTTTACACCGTATTGTGGCGAAATAAATTATCTTTGCGATCATGTAATTATTTTTTATCCGTGTTTGATAGAAGATTTAGATAGGTTTTTTACAAATGTCGAAAAATCGGAACTTTAAGCTCAATCCGATAAGCTGCTCGGCAGAATAAAAAAACAAGGGAAAAACAATTATGCGTTTTAAGGTTTTTATATCTTTTTTAACTAATGGCAATATCGGAATATAAATGTGGGAGTCCGAATAAATCTTCGAATAAAAATCAGACTCTTCAGAAGGCGGGATTTTAGATTGGCGAGGTGATTTGTCTAGGGGTAAGTATTTAAGGGTGAGTGATGAATTATTAATTGAATCTAAGTCATTTAAACACAAATACTTCAAAGTAAAAGAGAATTTATTTAAAGTTAAAGGGAAAAAGAAATATTTACAAAAGGGGATATTTACAAAGAGAAAGACATGCAGGAATTAGGTTAATTAAAAGTTGAGTTATACCTTTAGAAGACGGGGAAATAAACCTTTTTCATTATTGGACGTTAGGACTGGCGATGCGCGCAGGGCGCGAAAATGCGGTAAAGACGCGACGTGTTGAACAAACAGTGGTTAGTAGGCCTCTGCCGAAAAATTATTCAAGCCGGAGCTACGAAAGCTCACTAGATGGCGTTGCTTCGGAATGCAGTAATAAATAAAATTGAGATTTATGGTCCTCTGAAAAGGATATGACTCAACCTTTTAACAAAATGTTTCAAAGGGAAAATCCTACAAAATCACCCTCTCCTGACAGAGCTGGTCTCTCAGCTCTTACAAAATGTTGAGAGCTAAAGTACTTTAAATACAAACTATTTTTAGTTACAACTATAAATTTGATGATTATTGGAAAGTGGACGCAATAAAGACAAATAAAACGATTCTTAAAGATAATAAAATATTACAGATGAAAAGATGTATACCTAATATTCACAATTCCGGACCTAAAATAAAGCATATAAAAACAAAATATTCTATGTTGTGATCTACAATTAACTAAATCATTAAAAAAAATTTCGCATCAATAGAAAGATAATGAATAATACGAAAATATAATAAATGTTACAAGTGAATATAAAATGATTAATGGAAACGAGTGTTACCATAGAACATCTATTAATTTCTCAAGAGGGATATAATATGAGAAAAATTAAAAATAATAAATAAAAAAAAATTCAATCAAGCATAAAAATGTTTCATCAAATCAGCTGAGGTGGTGGTTGAGTTCGGTCCTTCGTGTTTACCAACCTTTTCCACTTCATACCTATCCTTGGAATTAACTTTTGTTACTTTGTAAGGGCCTAAGAACTTTGGTCTTGGTTTCAGTCCAGCTCCAAATTGGGTTCTTTGGATGGCTACTAAATCACCTTCTTTGTATAACGAAGCTTTCTTTCTTCTGTTATACGTCTTTCTATTTTCAGACTGCAGGGTTTCGATGTTCTTTTTTGCATCGTTTCTTAAAAATTCGCGTTGTTCTAGTAATTCTTTCGCCATTTCTTCTAGAAGTAAGTCTTTGATTAGGATATCTTCCTTGTTACGCATTTTGATTCCCACTAATAGTTCGAATGGTGTCCATTTTGTACTGCGACTTATAGTACTATTTAGTATTCTCTGTAAGCTGTCGACGTATTTGTACCATTTCGTTGAGTCGTCTAATGATAGTTTGGTGAGAACTGGAATCAAAGTTCGATGAATTCGTTCAACTTGTCCGTTTCCTCGAGGAACACCTGTTGCTATTTGTAGATGTTGAATGTTCTCTTCATCACAGTAGTCGTTGAATAATTTTGAAGTGAACGCTGAACCTCTATCAGAGATAATTCTGATGGGATTACCAAAGGTTTTCTGCTGTTTTAGTTTTTCGAGGGCACTTTCAGCAGACACAGTTTTGACGGGATATAGCCAAGTAAATTTGGTAAATGCGTCTACTACGGTGAAAATGTGTTGATAACTTTTGTTTGTGGAGGGTAAAGGACCAATGAAGTCAACATATGGTACGTACTTAAAGGAATGCTTTCCTTAGAAATAGGATTCAAAAACCCTTCCTTTTTGCCAGTTTTCTTATTAGCTAAGATACATGGAACACAATTAACTATTACTTTTTTAACGACGTTGGATAAATTTGGGATAAAAATTCCTGTTTCACAATTTCTTCTGTTTTTCCTACTGAGAAATGACCATTTTCGTGAATCAATTTAATTAGTTCAGCTTGCATTGCTTTAGGGGTTACAATTAATTCTCGACCATTTAAGTACTTATAGAGTATACCGTTTCGCTCAAAAAATTCTTCTGATTCTTGCTTCTCTAGAAGTGATTTAAATGTTTGGATGTTGTCATCTTCCTCTTGTGCTTTTTTAAGCTTTGAAGTTAATGTATCATTGCATACCATCATTACGGGATATCGGCTAAGAGCATCAACGTGCTTCATAAGACTTCCAGCTCTGTGCTCTATTTCATAATCGAATTCTTCTAATTGAAGCGCCCATCTGGCTATGCGAGTAATTAGCTCCTTTTTTTGCATAGTCTTCTGAAATGCTGAACAGTCAGTTACTATTTTAAAGTGTTGTCCTAAAAGATAAACACGAAACTTCTTTAATGCGTTGATAATTGCTAGTACCTCTAATTCGTAGCTGTCATATTTTTCTTCTGCTGTATTTGTCTTTTTCGACATGTAGTAAACGGGATGTAACTTTCCATCTTCTGCTTCTTGTAACAAAATTGCGCCGTACCCTTGTTTACATGCGTCTGTATGCAGTTCTGTTTTTCTTCCATACTTGTAAAGGTGCAAGATTTGTTGAATCCCGAAAAAACAAAGAGGTTTTCTTTTCTTGTTAAATCGCTAAGTGGTTTAGCTATCTTTGAATAATCCTTGATGTATACTTGCGGAAATATCCATTTAAACCAAGAAAGCTTTGTACTTGTTTTATTGTTGTTGGTTCTCGAAATTTTCGGACAGCTAGTGTCTTCGTAGGAGATGGTTTAATAGTTCCGCTTTCTACAACGTGACCTAGAAATTCAATTTTCTTTTTTAAGAATTGGCACTTCTTGAACTTAATTTCTAATCCATATTTCTTTGTGACCTTCCTGTTCGTTTTTCGCTGGAATGACGAGATCATCTAAATAACTGATTACAATTCCTTTCCGAGTAAGATCTCTAAATATACTTGATACGTAGCGTTGGAAAACTCCTGGACTTGTGCTTAGTCCGAAAGGAATTTTGTTGAATTCAAATTGTCCATCTGGGACGATAAAGGATGTATACTTTGTGCATTCTTCGTCAACATCGACGTGAAAGAAACCATTGCGTAAATCTAATGTAGAATATACTTTTGCTTCTTGCATAGTGTCTAAAACATCTTCGATGATAGGTAACGGAAATTTATCTTTCACAAGCTTCTGATTCAATTTTCTGTAGTCAATGCACATTCTCGAAGATCCATCTTTCTTTTTTACCATTACGATTGGACTTGCATATTCTGAAGAACTCGGACGTATAATGCCTTCGTTGAGCCATTCTTCTATCTGTTTGTTTACTTCTTGTCTTTCTGTGAAAGCTAGTCGACGAGGGTGTTGACAGACTGGTTCTTCGTCTTTTAGAATAATTCTCATTGTGACGTCAGTATATGCTGTTTTTTTCTGGCTTGTAGTCTTGAATTAACTTTTCAAGTTCCTTCTTGATTTGGCGATTTTCAACATGACGTAGGTCTAGTTCTTGAAGATTTTCAGCATATATTTGCATAAGCTGTGCATGATTCTCATATTTGTTGAATTTAACTCCTTCTTTAGTAAAACTTATCGATGCTTGTTCCAAAAGATCTGAAGGGCCGCGGTAGCCGAGTGGTATAGGTATCGGATCGTGGCTTGCCTGGTCACGAGTTCGATCCCAGTACCACTAAAGACCCGCCGTGTAGGGCAGCGATGCACGTTAAATCTGTCGAGAGCTGAAACGTCCTCCCGTTGGTGTGGTGTGGTAGTTAGGAGAGGGGGGTGCCAGCTCAGGTGTCGTCCACGTCACTTGACCATGGTTCAAAATTACGTGGTCCGTCGCCAAAAGCCCTCGTGTAGCTGAACAGTGCGACGTTAATATTAAATCAAATCAAATCCAAAAGATCTGATCCAATAACTGCTTCGAATTTTAATTTATCAGTCGGTACAACATGCCAAGTTAACGAGTAATTTTCATCATCTATTTTGAACTTATGTTCAAAGGAACCGATAGTTGTCACTTGTGCTTCGCCAATACCTGTGAGAAGCATCTTGTTCTTCGATAATTTTGTTAGATCCATTACTCTTCTGCTCGTATTTTCTCGAAGCAAACTTACGGTACTACCACTGTCTATGAGCGCCGTGATTTTCACCTTTCCAAAAAATATCTCTTTAGTACGTAAACCTTCCTTAACGATGAGTGTGCAAGTTTCTTTTGGGGGTTCTTTGAATTTCTGCGATTTTGAATAGTTCGTCTGAGCATGCTTGGAAGCATTGTGATTTGAGTGTTTCTCGTAATTTTTGTTGTAATACCCTTTCTGCGCGCTGTCTTGATATCTTTGAACAGATTCGTACTTTTTAACAGGGGCTTCGTAATGTTTGTTGTAATTCGTTGACGCTGGAAACTTCTTATCTTTCCTGTTATACTCGAATTTTCCTGGTGCTTCATATCTGCGATTCTTTTCTGTGAATCTGAATTCTTGTTTCTTCACAAATGGACTGCTAGATTTTTGTTTCAGAGTCCTTTTAAAGTCTTCGAATTCTTCTAGTTTTTTCTGCTAATTGAACAGGGGAGTTCATATTTGCCCATTCATCAAGATAATATTCTTTAAATTCAAAAAGAGTTTTTCGTTTGAGTTGATCTGTTATGATTAGATCTGATAACTTGTTGAAAGTATCTATCTTCAATCCATCTATCCATCCGTTGAAGTAAGTGTTTAACTCATGGGGGTAAAAATCAATCCATGTTCTTTCAGGTGCTTTTTGGTGAGTGACAAATAGTTGTCGAAACTTTTCTGGAGTTAGTTTAAAGCATTTCAGCAGTAAATCTTTAACGTGTTCGTAAGAGTTGGCTTTATCGCCAGGCTCTCTCGCTATGATGTGAGATACTTCCGTCGGTAACAACCCTAACAGATGAGAAACCCAGTTTTCTTGATCAATATTCAATCTCTGCGCTTGACGTTCAAATAATTTTAGATAAAGACTGATGTCTTCTTTCAAATCAAAACGATGTATAAACTTTGAAATTTCTTTGACGAGAAATTTAGTATCACTTTCTTTGGATGTATCAGCGCCTAATTCGATTCTTAACTTTTCCAACTCAAATTCATCTTTGCGTTTTTGCTCATCTAACCTCAATTATTCGAAGCGTAAATTTTCTTCTCTGGCTTTGCGATCCTCAACAATCGTTGAATGTATGTTTTTGGTCAGTTCTTCGTCATAATCTTCACTACCAATAATTAGATCTTTGAGTGTGGCGATGGTCATAGATTTATCGAATTTTAAATTTAATTCCGTGGCTAAGACAAATAAATCTTCGCGTCGACCTTTGCCAAGATACGCCATTTTAAAATTTAAGTTTAGATAGTAACCAAAGGAATAAACAAAATTGTTACGCGTTCAAACAAAAACAGTGATGTTGCTATTGGCAATTCTCGTTTGCATTTACAAAAATTCTCGAGTTAAAATGATATTGCATCAAAATACACTAAATATACATTGAAATATATTCAAATTCTATTCATTTAGAAATATTTTAAACCAGTAACGCGTAAAGACAACAGTGCGAGCTAAAATACGTAATGCTTAATTTAAAGTAGTCAAATCATTCATTTCAACTAAAAACAAAACCTTTTTTTTTTAAACATTTGATATATCAGTTATCTCATTTCGTTATAATAAATGCAAAAAGAATTTGAAAGAAAAAATAAATTAATATATATTTCGTTTAGAAACAGTGATTAAATTTTTTGTGATATGAAAAAGTTAATCATTTAAAGTTCTTTGCTGAAAAAAAAAACAATTAGAAGTTAGTTACTTAAGAAAAATCTCATATATATTTTTTATTACACCAATAAAAATAAAATCTTTTTAGGATCTCATCAGCAAATTTTAAGGATAAACACATGTTTCAATAGAAAGCATAATAATTCTGTCAAAAATGAACTCAAAATACTTATATATTGAATGATAAAATACACCATTAAAATAAGATTACACATGATCCTTCATCAATTCTAAAAAAACATAGCATATTCTTTCAAAATATATTTCTGGAATACTCGTAAAAAATAATTAATTACTAAACAGCTGCGGGAAAAAGACATGTTGCACTATATGAGTCATCGAAATTACGATTGCATCCAAACAGAAAATGTTTAGGAATGGGAAGACATTAATCTCTCAAGAGTTGGCTAGTTGACGCCGTTCAAGGTCAATGACGCAACCAAGGAAACGAAAGCTTTTCGTACACACATGAAAAATGAGATGCAAATAAGAACTTGAATATTACGTACGACTTTCTTAATATTTTAAAAGATATACTTGTAGAAAATTTTAATTGATACGATTTCTATACACAAATAGGAAAATAGTATTTCAGAAAAACACACATATTTAAAAATATAAATTACTTCATGAAATCAACTGCAATTTTTTCATAATCAAATTGACGGTGACTCACTTATTCTTTTAGATTTTTTCTTTTTGAAGAACAATAGAACACAGTACCTGATACAGTTGACGACGTGTGATTAATTACTTGAAAACAAACTTCAAAGGCTCCTGGATGTGTTCACTGGACTTGTGAAACTCTTGTAGTTGTTGTACACGGCAGAAAATAACGTGGTTTCGGCGAGTGATCTTGTAAGATCTTGAGTTGTGAGTTGTTTTATTCACCTAAATATTAGTATATTAAGAGAGGCAATCCGCATTTTCGATTCAGTCCGTTTGTTATTTTAGGCGTGCAGCCAAAAATGGTTTTTTTTTAAAGAAGAGGGTTAGAAGGTTATCAACTTATTATTTAGAGAAGATTTTCGAAATCAAATCCCAGGCGATCCCCCAATTATTTCTGTGGGAGTCCGAATAAATCTTCGAATAAAAATCAGACTCTTCAGAAGGCGGGATTTTAGATTGGCGAGGTGGTTTGTCTAGGGGTAAGTATTTAAGGGTGAGTGATGAATTAATTGAATCTAAGTCATTTAAACACAAATACTTCAAAGTAAAAGAGAATTTATTTAAAGTTAAAGGGAAAAATATTTACAAAAGGGGATATTTACAAAGAGAAAGACATGCAGGAATTAGGTTAATTAAAAGTTGAGTTATACCTTTAGAAGACGGGGAAATAAACCTTTTTCATTATTGGACGTTAGGACTGGCGATGCGCGAAAATGCGGTAAAGACGCGACGTGTTGAACAAACAGTGGTTAGTAGGCCTCTGCCGAAAAATTATTCAAGCCGGAGCTACGAAAGCTCACTAGATGGCGCTGCTTTGGAATGCAGTAATAAATAAAATTGAGATTTATGGTCCTCTGAAAAGGATATGACTCAACCTTTTAACAAAATGTTTCAAAGGGAAAATCCTACATAAATGATCAAAACATGCATTGTCACCCAAACTAAACGTGTGTACAAAATTTCAGCTCAATCGGGTGAAGACATCAGCTTCGAAATTAAGTTGCAAAATTCCACCCGAACAAACTACATTGCAAGTTAAATAAAAGCTTGTAATATAAATCTTCGTTTCCCTCGAGAGATAAAGAGAACATATTTTTAGTTATATTTTTCACATCAACATTGCCAAATGGTTAACCCATGAATGCAACTTTTGATTCTAGTCTAGTAAATTCTTGAGAACGTTTCTCAAATTTGGATTGCATTTTTATTCACGGTCTCTTTTCTCTCTTCACGGGTGTTTCCATTACCTCGATAAACACCTATGTTTCTTTTAGTATGCGCGTCTAACGTTTCATATAAAGACGGTCCCTCGGTCGATCGCGATCGACTTAATGCCCCCTTAGCTTTACTGAATTGCAATAACTGAGAGTTTTAAATCGCATTATAATTTGTTGTCACAAATATTTCAACGCGGAAAGCGCAGTCACGTAATCTTCGAGCCATGTATCTATTTTATAAGCCATTTTTAAAAGAAATCTTTTATTTTACATTACAATCAACAGAAAACATTAGTAGAAGATTATTCTGAAGTGTTACCAAAATTTATCTCAGATTGCAAACAAGAAAATGAATTACAAAATCATTTCCATAAAGTGTGAACGACCTTCTGTGTTATTAACGTTAATTTTCCAGAAGCACTGCCTTTTCTTTTTTCATGGCAGAATCTCATGCTGTTTTTTTTAAAAAACGAAAAGCTTATCTTTTAGAAACTGAATTTTAGTGTTGAGAAAATATTTTAACGAATTGATTGATAGATTCTTAAAGGTTTTCTTCAAGTTGATAATAAAAAAATCAATATATTTCTCTGAACTCCACTTACAATTGATTTTACTTGCATTGCTTGAGTATACTGCGTAGTCGATGAAGTTCCTTTTTCACCCATATTTACAATGTCAAGCAAAAGGGAAGAATATAGCACCTGAGATCAGAATTGTAATTTTAAACACGTCGCAAAATGAATAGTTCGTAATGGGTATAGAAGGATAACAGTCCTCTGAAAGTTACCTCGAAACATGTTTGCATCCAAATTTGAATTTAACCACTTTTTTTTATTGTTTTGTCACTAAAAAAAATTAATTATTGTGTCACTTTGATAAAAAACTTTCTTTTAACATGCGATTATCACTTAGAAATATTTTTTTAAATTGCAATGTTTTAAATGTATGCTACTTTTTTACGAATTGCTTTGCATTCACTTTATTTTAAATTTCAAAATAACATCGAACTATTTTTCAAGGAGATGGGTACATTTTCTATCTTACCCAATCCTGTCCAGTTTCGGTGAAACGAAAGGTAGTGATGCGACGCTATTTTGACTTCTTCAATTTCTAAATTGTGAACCCAGTTTCCTAATTTCACGTCGCATCATAACCATAGTTAAAATAAACAAGAATCCATAAATTAACAGTAAAATAAACAAAAATCAATAATTTAACAGAACGAACTTTTAACGTTTAAGATAAATTTATTTTAAGCACACGCATAGAGAAATTTACTTTTACAACAAGAAGATAAAAAATAATTAAACTTAACTTGAGAGGAAAAGGGTGCTGAGGATGGACATGGTTGACGCCCGGAATCTCGGAGTACGGTTCTTCTGCAACTCTGGGATCGGCTATCTGTTCAAATTCGGGTGCGTGCCCTTTTTATTCAGCACCTCGTCACCCAAAAATCCTAGAGCTGGACTATTTGTCTTGTCCAGTATAATTTCTCTGATTGGTCCCGAGGCCGGCGCAGTGTTACACCACCTAAAAATTTATGGGTTTAGTGAACTTTTTAACGCGGGAACTTTTTGACCAAAAACTTTTTGACCACACCCCACCAAAAGGAATCCGGTCGGGGGACTCGTGTAAAAATTCCAAGCTGTTTCAGGGGCGAATTCTAAAACAGGAACAAATCTGGCCTCCCATCAGTAGTTAAGAGAATGAGAGTTGATAATCTTTTTGGAAAAAAGACAGGACAAATGAAATAATCCTAGGAAAGGAAATTATTTGAATCTATTAAGTATTTGCATGGGAAAATTTAAAATGCTAATGAATGTTCCTAATGGTAAAGTATAGTACAGCAAAGAATGTCGAAAGAGACATTGTTTCTCTGAAAATTGAAAACTGTGATGTATTTATTTCTTTTATCCATGTGTTCTAGTTGAACTATGTTACTTTATAATTTCAATATTGAGATATTGATGGCTGTTTTTATTTTCAGAAGAGTAGGAGAATTTAGACAACTATAGAATTCCAGAACCAAGCCAACAACACAAAGAATAAAATCAGAGCCGTAGAAAATATCCAAGATGTCTGTGAGAAAAATTATAAAATTTTTGAGAGAAAAGAAGATGAACTCTACGTAAACATGGAGTGTTATAGCAACATTTTCTATGTTTAACATCAAAGGTTATTAAGTGGAAAAATTAAAAATTTAGGAATTAAGATTTTTAGGTTTGAAAAAATCTATTTCCTCGCTCAGATAAGACAGTGCATCATTAGCTATGGAAAGAAATTATTGAAAATATTCTACTTAAATGTTGTCATTATTTTTTTAATTTCATTGATGCTGGCTTCCAAATATTTTTATATAACGTCTTTCATGGAAAAGCTGTTAAGTCATATGAATTTTAGAGAAAAAGTTTCGATTTTAAAAAGCTTTATGAGCTCTTTACATATCCAATTGGAGAAAAGATTTCTATGTAGTTTCAAAGGTCTTCGACTGCATGCTAAAAACATTTCTTAAAAAATTTTGTATCTCATTACCAAAAGTATTGCTTTTTTGAAGGGTTGTTACTTCAAACCAATGATTCACCAATTATAAAAAGGCAGCATTCACACCAACATAAGTTCGTCCGTTCCCTTTCGGAATTTCTATAAGAAAGTATTAAAGGTGTTGGGACATACCTTCTTGGTTTCATTTAAATTGCACTAGAGAAAGTAAATTATAGTTAAGAATTTTCATTTATCTGCAATTTTATAATCATTGGCCATATTTTAGAATGTTTTCAGTGAACTATCTGAACTGAAAATTGTTTCCTGACACCTTATTTAATTTTAAAATGCAATATTAAGCTGGATTTTATTGTATGCACTAATTTAAAATTCAACTAGATTTCCGTATTGCATTCGACTCATAAAAAATTATATAATTATCAACAACTATCCACAAAAAGTATCCACCGTCTTTACGTCACATAAAATAACATAAAGATTTACGTGATCTCGCCAAAAATTTACAATAATATAAACTAACAAGATGGCTACCTCTCGAAATGATATCTTAAAACATCACTTGAGTAATCTGCCCAACAAAAAGCCTGAAGTTGACCAAATATGCAGCAATGATTTTAATCGCAGTAGTAATTTAAATTCACATTTACGTATACGTATCAAGAAAAATACTCATGTTTGTGAAATATGCAATAAGACATTCGCTCAAAGGGGTTCTTTAAAGAACCATTTACGTATTCATACCCAGGAAAAGCCTCATGTTTGTGAAATATGCAGCAAGGCATTCTCACGACGGGCTGATTTAAGTAGACATTTACGTGTTCATACCAAGGAAAAGCCTCATGTTTGTGAAGTATGCAACAAGGCTTTCTCTCAATACGGTGATTTAAAAATACATTTACGTATTCATACAAGGGAAAAGCCTCATTTTTGTGAAATATGTAACAAGGCTTTCACTCGAAGTGGTTATATAAAAAGACATTTACGTATTCATACCAAGGAAAAGCCTCATGTTTGTGAAATATGCAGCAAGGCTTTCTCTGAAAGAGGTACCTTAAAGAAACATTTACGTATTCATACCAAGGAAAAGCCTCATGTTTGTGAAATATGCCACAAAGGTTTCGCTGAAAGTGGTCATTTAAAAAGACATTTACGTATTCATACCCATGAAAAGCCTCACGTTTGTGAAATATGCAATAAGGCATTCTCTCAAATTGATCATTTAAAAACTCACCTACTTATTCATACCAAGGAAAAGCCTCATGTCTGTGAAATGTGCAACAAGGCTTTCTCTCAAAGTGGTTATTTAAAAAATCACCTACTTATTCATACCAAGGAAAAGCCTCATGTTTGTGAAATATGCAGCAAGTCTTTCTCTCGAAGTAATGATTTAAAAATACATTTACGTATTCATACCAAGGAAAAGCCTCATGTTTGTGAAACATGCAATAAGGCTTTTTCTCAATTTGGTCATTTAAAAACTCATCTACCTACTCATACAAAGGAAAAACCTCATGTTTGTGAAATATGCGACAAGGCTTTCTCACGAAGCAATAAATTAAATAGACATTTACTTATTCATACCAAAAGAAAATCTAATATTCATGAAATAATTTAAAAGAATTTCTCACAAATTGTTTTATTTAAGTGTACATTTACATATATATATCAAAGAAAAGCAATAATTTCTTTTAAAGTTGTCATGTCTTTTGTGTATGCTTGCCACTTTATCGAATTAATAAATTATGATACTATTAACACATTCATTTCATTCAACAAAAGTGTGAAGTGTGTGAAATATCGACAACTTCACTTTCTATCAAAGTGGTAAAATAAAAAGACATTTATATTACATTTTTATTACTTATCCATACCAAGGAAAATCTTTATGTATGTGAAATTGCTGAAAATGCTTTCTCTCGCAATTATTACTAAAAAAAATTTGTGAGCATTCATGCTTCCCAAAAATTTGAAGCTATACGTTTATATATTTTTGACATTTTATTTTATGTTCAATTTTAATTATTTTTTCCGAAGGAATCCTTAAGCCTTATAACTGTTAAAATTTTTAAGTTTTCATACAAAGATTTCACTTGAAAATTAATTGTTGCATTTACAAATAATATTTGAAGGAATGTTATAATTTTAATTTTGAATCATTTGACTCGGTATAAGTGAAATGCTACATGGACGTGAAGTAAAATAATTATAACATATATTTTAGCAATTTTTTTGTGAACGTTGGCAAACTTTAGTTTTTTTAATACATTAGTGTTGTATTCTTTTAGAGCAGAGGTGGCCAACCCAAATGACAATCGTCGGAAAATCATAATAATCCTGCGTGCTGCGTATAAAAATATATCTTCGTATTAGATTTGGAGCCTTTACAAACATTTATTGGAAAGAAAATTTTAAAACAGAATGAATTTTTTTTTTATATTTATAAGTTTATCTTATATATATAAAACTTAGATTTTGAAAGCCCATTTCTTTGCGTGTATTTGCATACCGTAATCTATGTTGCAGATTTTCGTCAGGTAAGTCTGAACACAATTTACATTTGACACATTTCATTTTCGAGAGGGAAAAAAAACGAAGTGCAGGTACAAGTTAATGCAAAAGCACTCTTAACTTTTTGTGCCAGATCTCTCAAATTGGAAATTTTTTTCTTTTGTTACATAAGTGTCATAAAAATCTTTTTTGGATTCTGATGTTCCAAAAATTTACTTTCATTCGTTATTGCACTGTAAGTCAATCAGTTCCATTGGAAGATATTCTGGGGCCAACTGGACATCGACATGAGAGGAAAATATCTGTAAGAGAGTTTGCGTATTTCTTTTGCATAATTAATGTTACTAATACATTTTGAATACATTTGAATTTTCTTCGATGGAAAGTGTTGATCATTATTATTTTTCATTTGAGATTCAAAGAACTAAAGGGTGTTTTTTTGAGAGGTATAGAACTTTAAATTGCAATAAAACAACGATGTATTATTCGATTGACATGAATTTTTTTTATTCGAAAGATAATCTTGTGGCATTACATTTGAAATATGATTTCTGGCATAGGACTGGCTCGGATGTAGTCCAATCTGGACGTCAAATTTTCGATGACTTTTTCCAACATTTGTGGCCGTATATCGGCTATAACACGGCGAATGTTATCTTCCAAATGGTCAAGCGTTTGTGGCTTATCCGCATAGACCAATGACTTTACATAGCCCCACAGAAAATAGTCTAGCGGTGTTAAATCACAAGATCTTGGAGGCCAATTCACAGGTCCAAACGTGAAATGAGGCGGTCACCAAACGTGTCTTTCAATAAATCGATTGTGGCACGAGCTGTGTGACATGTTGCACAGTCTTGTTGGAACCACAGCTCCTGGACATCATGATTGTTCAATTCAGGAATGAAAAAGTTAGTAATCATGGCTCTATACCGATCCCCATTGACTGTAACGTTGTGGCCTTCATCGTTTTTGAAGAAGTACGGACCAATGATTCCACCAGCCCATAAAGCGCACCAAACAGTCAGTTTTTCTGGATGTAACGGTGTTTCGACATACACTTGTGGATTAGCTTCACTCCAAATGCGGGAGTTTTGTTTGTTGACGTAGCCATTCAACCAGAAGTGCGCTTCATCGCTAAACAAAATTCGCTTATGAGAATGGACCATTATTTTCGAAATAAAATTGCACAATTTGAAAGCGTTGTTCATGCGTGAGTCTATTCATGATGAATTGCCAAACCAAACTGAGAATAAATCACTTGACAGCTGTTAAATCGGTCGCCATCTTGGAAAGTAATGCCAACTTAAACTTCTATACCTGGAAAAAAAACACTCTATAATTTCTTTCTGCATCGATTATGAACTTTTCTTTTTCGTGTAATGATGCATTTAATTGATTTTTTTTTACTACAAAAAAGCATAACTCCTCTATTACCATTCTTAATTTTGGTGCTGATATTTGCTTGTCATTCATAAACAAATCCATTTCTAGTCTGAACTAATAAAATAGCTGTCAACCATTTGACATGACTGTGGTATACAATGTCACCCTATTCGCAGTCGTAATTCTTATAGTAACTCCTTAAATTGTCGATGCGAAAGTACATGGGATCGAATGTAATTCTGTTTTTAGGACTACTCGCGTAACATGTTCATATTTGAGCTCATAGATTGTGTTGATTACTCAAACAGCGGGTTATAATTAAATCATCTCTTTAGCAGCAGTTATTAGCTTTGGTATTGCATTGTATTTTATCGACCAGTAATTTCACGGTACCTTTTACTTAACCATTCATAACAGGTGCCTCATCAGTTTATATTCCAAAAAGAATTTCCAAACGAGTTATTTTTGCATAAACAGTTTGCAACAGCATCTTTCAAACTTATCAAATCTAGCATTTCTTCAGTGACTTGAAATGATTTATTTACTTCTCGAACGAATACAATTTGAGCTCTGTCTGAAATATCTACTTTTTTGTGAAATGCTAAAGGAAAATATTTGAAATCTCGAATTTGTTCGCGCATTTTTGAGACAACTGTATTTGAAATGTCATTATTATGTCGATATATTGTTTGCCGCTTTAGACTTAAGTTTTTTTAAAATGGCTTACTTTTATCAGGAAAAATATCATTTACAACAATAGCTTTGAAACATTTTCACAAATTTGTTGTTCCAAAATATTTTAATTTTTTTTTCAATCAGATATGAAACAGAATAGTTCGCCTTAATGATAGGTTGTTGTAATGCTGGACGAAAAGAAATTTTTACTGTTTCTTTAATGTCAATTTAAATTGCTTGAGCTTAGATTGTGTTTCACTTCTGCATTAAATTTCAAATAATCATTATGTTTTGTTTCGTGATGCCTTTTTAACGTTGTATTCCTTGAACACAGCGATGTTCTCTCGACAAATTAGCCACATTAGATTTGTGTTTTGAAAGACAAAAAAAATACTCTTTTTCCCTCTCCTCGCGTTGTCTTATATTTTCGTCTATTATTCTTCCCTTCTTTACGCTGATACTAAAAAATATAAGAAGAAAATTAAAATACTTATACACGCATGTATCCACACACTAAATATGCGTATATGTATATATTTTAATTTTTATATCAAGTTCATCTTTATTTTAATGAAATTTATAATACCTGGGTGATTTTGTTGAAAATAAGATAATTATCCTGCAGTCACAAAACAATACCCGCGAAAACAAATTTTTAATTGAAACCGAGTAAGCGTTCTGTTGTCAACAGCGAGTGGCCGGCGCTCTGTTTTAATGCGCATATTTAAGTATGCCTAAGATACATTTACAGGAATCAAACGTAATGCAGCGGGGGTCCTGTGCAACGTGCAATAGTGCTCTCTTTTAAGTATGTATAAAAACTAAAACAATGTGATGAAATAGAAACAGTTATGGGACTGAGATCTGTTACAAAACCTTACTCAGAAAACAAAAATATTGTACAACATTAATCGTATTTTGTAAACTTGTATAATTATTTATGCTGAGTGGCTCCTGATATGCCTTTTATACGGGGGCTGCAATTTTTTAAAAAATTATCCTAGGTGGGCAGAGTGGGTTGGTCACCCTTGTTTTAGAATGACTATTACGTCTAATGACATACCTGTATTAATTTTGATAAATAAAAATGTATACAATTTAGGTATTTCAATTATTTGTAGATTTCTAAGTAAATTATATTATAATTCATATATAGATATTACTTTTATTGTATAATTATTTATGCTGTATATATATGGTGGCTCTAGAAACTGATATGCCTTTATACTTTATGCGTGGATATAATGCCTTCTGCAATACATGTACAATTTTTTAAAAAAACATTTAAAGGAGAATTTCATTAACTGCTTTAAATCTCCTAACAATTTTGACAACTTTTTTTTTTTGTGCAAACATTTTTGATTGTTTTTAAAAAAAAATGAATCTTACTTTTTTTGTTATAAATGCATATTATATTCATTAAGTATATTTTAAGGTATTTTGCTCAAGTAATTCTCTCCGTTTTGTTAAATTCAGCTAAATATGTTATGAAATAACATTTATTCATGGTTGAACAGATTGTGTTATTATTTTTTTACATTTAAATTGTTAAATAATGTGATGAAAATATGTGTGTATAAATGCATTTTATAATTGTTTGTAATTAAAAGAGAAGAAAATGTAGATTTAATAAATGAACTCAAATAAGTAACTAATAATATTTCTATTTTGTAATTTTTATTTGAAGTGGTATTTATAAATATTACTGGCGTAGCTAATCTTCAGTGGGTCTTGTTTCAAAATTCTTTCGGTTTTTTTTTTTTTTTAGCCCTATAGCATTTTACGATTTGGGGTAGCTTGGGGGGAGGAGTCGTATTGATACGGAAGTAGCTACGCCTTACAACAGTATCTATGAATTTTAATAATTTTCCAAAAAAATAATAATTAATGTTTTAACAAAATTTTACTCTTATGTGGACACAAAAATACTTTATGTTGTAACTTTTTATGTCAAGTAATAAATAAATAAGGATTTAAATTTTTTTTGTAATATTTCTATAAAATGCACCAAATTGTAAAAACTATAACAATTTTATTAAAGTCGCGTATGCGGCCTCCTTGATTGCTACATAATTTACGTATCGCCTCTAATGGTAAAAAGGTTCTGGTATATGCTAAAACATTATTAATTTGTCGAGGCTATTTTATAAAGAAAACTATAAATAGGAATGATTAAATATCGAATGTTTTAAACAGCTAATGTAAAATATGTATTACATTCGATACATATTTATTTTAGAAAAATAATGTTTTTAGAATCTGGAACCGAGTCCGCCGTTCAACTTCTGAATTATCACTATCTCGGTGTTTCTTCAAAGACTTATTTTTTCAAAGAATTTGGAAAAATATACGCGATGTGGAAATATTTTAAGTATGCGTGACATTCAATAAAAAATATTTTTAGCCAGCCACACAATAAGCGTAAAAAAGTTTAGTTCTCAGAGAAGAAAATGACTTGTCTTTAACTTGAAAATGATGTACAAAATTCACAGCTTAACACCTGTATGAAATCGCATGTAATATATATATATATATATATATATATATATATATATATATATATATATATATATATATATATAATAAGGTTAATTGAGAAAAGTAAAAATTTATTTACTATTCTATAATAGAAGAAAGCGAATACCGAAACCTCATTTAAAATAAAAGCGTTAAAAGTTTCTAAAATATCATTTCTTGAGAAAATGTCGATCTTTAGTATAAAATTCTGTATTTTATTGAGATAGCCCTACATAAAATACAGAAGAGTAGTTAATTATGTCCATGTAGATTTTTTTTAACAAATAAGAATACCGAAGGAAACTCATTAGTATTGAGTTATTACACCGTAAATTAATTCACAGGGTCATAGAAATTACGGGGAGGGGGGAATTTCCACAATGCCATTCACTTCATATGCAATTAAAATTAGGAATAATATAACATTGCACATTGAATGACGGCCGCATCTGTAAAGACCATAAAATCTTTTTTTTAGTTTTCACACTTAAGGTTGTCTTCTGTTAAAGAATAGGACCAAAATTTTCAACATTTTTTTCAGATATAAAGGAAATGAAACATTTATATTATATTCTGGTTTCACTATCCTTTAGAGAGCAGCATTTTTTTTTATCATACTTTCCGTTTTTAACCGAGTTCATTTTTTTCCGGTATAAAATGTGTTACGCGTTTTTTTCTCCTATATCGTAATGTTAAATGGGCTATGCCTTCACATATTATAACAAAAAAGAAAATATTCATGGAATATTTTGACATTTTTAAAAACATTGTATTGTTAACAGAGGTATGAGTTATAATATTGTAAATTTCCATGGAAATTTAGGCATCTTTTCTGTCTGAAAAAGTGCTTGGCGTTTAGTTCAAGCTCTCGTACTTTTACCTAAGACAGCCGTAACAACACAATATACTTTATGAGTCCGAGCCAAGCTGCTGGAAATTGCTATTGAAGTCTCTCTGACAACGCGCAGACCTCAACAATCAATAGCGAAGTATAGAAAGATATTTCATTGAAGTACAATATAATTTTGAAGACAAATACAATGTTGATCTAAATATTTATCCCAACGATGTAGCATCTCTGATGGATAATTTTTCTGGTCTTGTTCTGAAAAAAATTCCAATATTCTTGTTATCCTTAGAATAAAGTGAACATTTTTAATGAGGCATGTTTGTATGCTGAATACCTGAAACAGTCGCCAAGCTTTACCTTTACGGATATTTGTGATAGTTGTGTCTGTTTATGATGCCAAACTTAAGCTTCCAAAAGATAAAGGTGCTGCTTCCTCTGTTTTTCTAGTTTCTTAAGCCAATTGACGAAATTGGGTATCTAAATTGTTTGACAGGATTTTTTTTTAATGTTGGACTCTAACCACCGTATTCAACGCTAACTGAACCGGGCTAAGGACCTACAATGCGAAAAACGAGTATTCAGAATTGAGTACATAATACTCACTTTTGAATATTTTAGTACTCAAAATGGTTCCGATGCCAGCGTACTCAAATTTCAAAATGGCTCCTACGCATCTTTGGTAACAAGTACGTATTCAAAACGGAAACTTAACATACTCAAATTTGAAAATGAAAAAACAAAATGAGTATGTAATGCACTCATTCTTAAACTTGTTGCTGTGTCAAATTTCAGTAAGTATAGACATTCATTTTTAATACTGTTGTATCAAATATGAATTTTAATCAGAAAAATACATGTCAATTCTAATTTTAAGGGACCTAAATGTATTCGTTGTAAAAAATAAATTTGATTTTCTTCAACTTAAATATTATTTAATTTGAATTTTAAGTAGTTTTTACCACTTCAAAAACCAAACTTTTTCTTGCTTTTACTTTTGTGTGTAAAAATATTACTGTTTGGAACAAAAATGCAACTGTTATGTGATCATAAACTGTATTTTTGAACTTCTCCCTCAAATTTAAATCTTTGAAAATATTCGATACAATAGCATTTTGGTTAATGAAAAATTATATTGTGTGTTATAAGTGTTTCTAGAAGCAGTATGTAGTTTTGTTAAAATCCTATATAAGCAGAAAGTTGACTTTTATTTAAATTCAGTCTTTCAATAAGTTATTGCAGGTATCTCGGCAATATATTATAATGTCATTATCTAATAACATTAGATTTTTTTATAGTAAAACTTAAAAAGGAGTAAGGAAGAAAATTTTTACGTATATTATTAAACACCTGAAGAAAAAAACTTTTTGTCAAGAACAACACTCATTAGGCTGAGGCGTGTAAGCATTTTTTGAATTGGTAACTTCTTTTAATGAGATTTGCTGGAGAGTGAACTTGAATGAATGTCACGCTTGAGTTTGAAACGCTCATTCGGCTTTTTTCGCCTTTAGTCTGAAATCCCTTCTCGTCCACCCCTTCTCCAAGGCTGTTCCTCTTTGGTCCACCTGACCAAAAGAGGGACGTTTTCCTCGGGTTTTGAGTAGTACTCAATCGTCTTTCTTGTACGCCTATTTAATTAATTAATCTTCCCACGTGTATTTATTACTCAAAATATATCAGTAGGAATAACTATAAAAAATGTACAAAATTTATATTTTTGTATAATAAGGCCCCCAAGCTACAGCAGTTCCAATACGTGTTACTAGAGTTTCATTAACATGGTGCTAATATCTGAAAAAGAGCCCACTGACAGCTGTTTTGCAACTTCACATGTTTTTACTTTAATCTGCTTTTTAAGTGTAGTCAATCGGCTTCAGTGCATGAAATTGCCTTGCAGAAAATTCGAACTTAGATCATCATTTTGGCCAATCAAATGCAGTGTTGGTAGTAATTACATATCAAACTGGAATAGGCATGAGCAAAACAGCAAATAGCCCAAATACCTGTTGAGAAAGCAGGTGGTCGTAAGATTGTAATTATTTTTGGTACTTAAGTACTATTGCAAGAATCGCAAACGTTCGAATAACTCGCCAGGATAAAAAACCCAATTTCGCATGTGATGTATGCGCTGAATTGGCAATCATGTGCTTAGTTTCACATAATGTCGCCTATAGGTTGCTATAATACGTAAGAACCTTATTTTTTTTCAAATTATACTTTCGCATTGATAAAGACAGTTCAGTTCTTTTTATGTCAATTAACGTTAGTATTATTTCCTTCCTGAATTTATTTCTATGCAAGGGATATGTACTTAAGATTTATTTATATATATAAATACTAATTTTAATTTGGTACTTAAGTGTTATCGCACAATCACCAACTTTTAAGATAACTCGCTACTTTGGCAATCATGTGCTTCACACACACACACATTTCTTATAATGTCACCAATAGGTTGCGATAATACTTAAGTATCCTTAATTCTGTACATTTTTGTAACATTAGACTGGCCATAACATACCAATTTGGCGTGATTTCAAAATCATGCCAAAAATGAGTAGCTTACCAATATGAAATTTATATTATGAATGTTATTTTAGCGTGTTTTATCTTTCTCTAGTAATCCAGAATTAATTCAATATATAATTTTTGTTTTTTATAAAAAAATTATCATTATTATAGAGAGTGACAACGGCCAGATAGAGTTAAATATACATTTATATTAAGGGGAATTATTTACAAGGGAGGGCTAAAATTTAGTAAAAAGTAATCGAAACATCATTAGATCGTTGGATTCCACGAGGTGTTTCGTTCTTGCGCCCTCGTCATCGTCTCCTCGCCGTCGTCTCCCGCGCAATCGTTCTACTCCAGTCCAGTTTACTTGTTATCCTCGAACCGCCTTGTCAGCTAGGTGGTGCTCTCTTGGCATTACGTCATTAAGGAATATAGGAGGGATACGATATGTGTACATCCATTCCTACATCGGCCATCATGACCAAGCATGCGTCCTCGCATGTAAAATACAGTGTATTTCAAAATTTCATGAAATAAAACTGAAAAGGTAGAGAAAATAAATTTACAAATAAAACAATTATTAAAACAGACAATATGTATCAGAAAATCAAAACTAATAATAAAGAATAATAAAATAGGTATACAGATGGAAGGAAGACAAACAATACAAAGCAATCTTGAGTATGGTGATAATGTTAACAAAATGTTAATGTAAAAGTTTTCGTTTGTAATGTAACATTCAGTTGTTTGACCATGGTTTCAAGTATTCGGCACAAGTACTTGTTTTGGTTGGGCCATCAAAATTTCCACATTTTTCGACGTTGTAGGTATCGTTAGGTTTTACTTGTGTAATTTTATATGGACCGATAAGTTTATTGCAGAGTTTTTGTCCAGGTCCTTGTTGCGTTTTTTTTAATAGCAACTAAGTCCTTAACACTATATAAATTAGGAGATTTTCGTCGAAGATTATAAGACTTTTTGTTTTCATTTTGCACTTTATTTGCCGCTTTATGTAGGAGTTCTCTGTTTTCATTAAATTCGAGTTGTAGTTGTTCGTCGATTAATTGTTGAATGCGCAAATCAGTCTTGTTATTGATTTGTGTTCCAAAGAGTAATTCAAAAGGAGTGGTGTTAATGCTTCGTTGGAATGTTGAGTTTAAGACTTCTTGTAGTGAAGGAACATGTTTGAACCATTTCGTGGGATCGTCTTCTGACATCTTTGATAAGACAGGAATAATTGTTCGATTAATGCGTTCTACTTGACCATTAGCACGTGGCAAACCTGTAGTAATATGATGAAGTGTAATTTTTTGCTCCGAACAATAAGTGGGGAATTCGTCAGAAGTGAAAGTAGTTCCACGATCAGTGATAAGAAAACGAGGATTTCCAAATGTAGTTTTTTGAATGTCTAATTTTTTTATTACCTCAGAAGTAGACGTAGTTTTTGTGGGGTATAACTAAACAAATTTAGTGAAAGAGTCAATGACAGCTAAAATGAATTTGTAGTTTTTACTTGATGTTGCTAAAGGACCAAGATGATCGATATGGTATGTATTTAGAGGTATATCATCTTTGACAAGAGGATGGAGAAATCCTTCTTGTTTACCAGACTTTTTATTTTTCAATATACATGTTACACAATTAGGAATATATTTTTCAATTTTGGATTGAAGTTGTGGTATAAAATATTTATTTTTTATATGTTCTAGAGTTCTTTTAACTGAAAAATGTCCTTTGTCGTGAGCATTTTTGATAAAGTGATGCTGCATCTCGTCGGGAATAACAAGGATTTCGGCACCGTCAATAAATTTATATATATTATTTTTAATACAGTAGTTATCATATGGACCATTTTGAAGAGCTTTTATGGAAAGAATATGTGGGTCCAGCTCTTGAGATTCTTTTATCCTATGCACAATAGAATCAGTACACTGATTTGTTAAAACCTGTATTCTACTTAAAGCGTCGACATGGGTCATTTGTGAGCCAGAGCGATGTAAAATGGTGTAATCATAATCTTGTAAATTCAGGGCCCAACGCGCGATTCGTGTGTTTAGATCTTTCTTACTCATAGTTTTTGTAAATGCATTACAATCAGTAATTATTTTGAAAGGCATTCCTAAAATGTACTCTTTAAATTTTTTGAGAGCTTCTATGATTGTTAAAACTTCGATTTCGTCGCTGGTATATTTTCTCTCCGTTTCGGACGTTTTTCTAGACATGTAATATATAGGATGTAAGGAATTATCATCGGGGGATCTTTGTAATAGAACAGCAGAAAGTCCGTCGATTGATGCATCAGTATGTATTTCCGTTTCACAATTTTGTCGATATATACCTAAGACAGATTTCTGACAGAGCAAACGTTTTAACTCGTCAAAGGAAGCTTTTTGTTTTACGTCAAAATTGAAAGGAGTATCTTTACGTAAAAGATCACTAAGTGGCTTAGCAATTACAAAAAAAGCAGGGATAAATTTACGAAAATATCCAGTGAGACCTAAAAAGCGTTGAACTTCTTTAGTTGTTTTTGGTTCGGGGTAATTGACAACTGATTTAGTTTTAGAAGGGGAAGGAAAAAGTTTATTATTTTCAATAATATGGCCTAAAAATTCAATTTTCCTATGCAGAAATAGACATTTATCAAAATTTATTTCCAATCCGTAATCACTGGACACTTTAAGAACTTTTTTGAGTCTATCAATAGCCTCAGATTCATTTTTAGCAAGGATAACTATATCATCCATGTAAGGGAGAACAATTCCTTGAGCAAAAACTGTATTGATAAAACGTTGAAGGGCATGTAGAGAGTCCGAAAAGCATTTTAAGGAACTGAAATTGACTATTTTGTGTTACAAAGGAGGTATATGGGCGACTCTGTTTGTTAACAGGCACATGGGAAAAACCATTACGTAAATCAATGGTACTGAAAACTCTAGTATCCTGAAGTTTATCTAAAATATCCTCAATGAGGGGCAGAGGATAGTGATCCTTAACTAACACACGATTTAATTTTCGAAAATCATTGCAGACTCGTGGACTGCCGTCTTTTTTGCGGACTACTAGGACTTGGCTAGCATAAGCAGATGAACATGGTTCAATAATATCATTTTGTGTCCATTCATCTATTTGTTTATCTACTATATCACGTTCAGTAAAAGGTAACCGTCTTGGAGAATGATAAATTGGTTTGTCGTCCGTCACGGTAATGCTTAACTCAATATCCGTCGTTTTAATTTTATTCGGCCTATAAGATACAAGTAATGCCTTGACATCATTACGAGTTTGTTTTGGAATTTCAAGGCCAATATCAAATTTAGGAATGTCGTCAGTAATTGCGAAAACAAATGGTTGTGGAGAAGCGTCAGATACTTCGATTTGTGACTTAGAAAACATAACACTATCAGGGGTGATAGTCAAATTAGCTTGTTTAATTAGATTACAACCAATAATAATATCAAAGTTCATTCAGTGGTTGGGGACAACATTAATTTTAACAAAAAAGTCTTGGTTGTCAATTGAAACAGTTGAGTTGAATGAACCAATTACATGAGTTTTGGAAAGGCAAAACCAGTTAGTATATTACCACTATTTATTAAATGAGGGGAGCCTAATTGATTCCATACACTTTCTTTCATTAAGGTTACTTGACTTCCGGTATCAACTAAAGATAATATTTTTTAGATAAAATTTTAACTTCTTTACACATAGTAGTTACATATAAAGGGATAATTTTATCAACATTATTAGAAGAAGGGATATATTTTTGAGGACAAGCATCAGATTTATGGCCAAAATTTTCGCATAATATACACTGCGGACAACGATGTTTATCTGGGCAAAATTTAGAAATATGACCGGATCCCGAACAATTAAAACAAGTTACGTCATTCCTATCTCTAAAATTTTTATTCTCAAATTTTGAATTAGGCTTTGGTGCATTTAGTTTTGGATATCTATCATATGGATGGTACAACATCACGGCGTTGGCTACTAAAGCTTAGATTACGCGACGTATCATAAGAAGAGCGTGTTTTGCTTTTATTTTGAAATACCTTCCCATAAATTCCTAATTTTTCTTTAAATTCCGGAATTGTTGTACATTCATATAATATTAGCTTATTTGAAGGAGAATCAGGGATTCCATTAATACAATATTCCATAATTGAAGTTTCGTCGAGAAATCCTTGACCTCGATTCGCTAATTCCCGAATAGCGACTAAATATTGGAATACCGTTTCATTAGGCCGCATTTTTCTATTTTGTAATTCCCTATGCAATTGATACTGATTTATTTTCCCCCCAAATTCCTGAATAAGTAGTGTTTTTATGAAACTAAGAGTTTATACCGCGCGCTGAGATTGAATAAATAATTGTGCATTTCCTTTCAAAAGCCGTTTTACAAAAATAATTTTTTGTTGTTCGGTTATTGGGCAAAACGTTACATTTTCTTCCACATCAGAAAAAAATAATGTTCAATTGTGTATGAGTCATCTGCACTGAAATTACGAAGAGTTTGAAGTAAATCTTTAACAAAAAGCCACGATAAATCGTTTTTCGAAATAGAGGGAATGACTGACTCATCAATTTGGCTAAAAGCGTCAGCCGATTTCCTGTCTGTAGAACGTGGGGGGAAAGCAAAGGAATTTTCTGCATCCTGCGGGGGGCATTCTTCTACACCTCGTGTATTTAATTTATTATGAAAAGCGGATAAATCAGCTAGTGAAAGCAAAATATTATTACAAAGTTCTTCAGCAGTTCCATTTGTTTCTAGTTGTAAAAAATTAGCTGAACAGATTAAATCGGGTAGGTTTAATTTTTTAAAAATAACGGCGGAGTAGTCCTCAATATCAAAATATGGTGTGAAACCCGTAAATTTTCGCAATTGTTCTCTAGAGGTCCTACTGAATGGGTGATCGTTAAAAATAACAATACAATTTTACATTTTGAGTATTGCCAAATTTCAATGCTTGCGGAATAAGTGGGATAGCATTCAGTGTTAAATAAGACATAATAAATAACTTAAATTGAACCAAAATACGTAAAATATACAAATATTTTCAGATCACTTAAAATAATATGAGTAAAATATTTCAACATAGAAAAAAAATTAATACGCTATGAAAATATAAGTCTAGAATAAAATGTCACTAGTAGCAGTTGTACAAGTTTAAAAAATATCGTATCAGTCACATTAGCAGTTTCAAAATATATTTTCACAATCACTGAGAGTTTGTAAAAAACAATGAAAATAAAAACTCACGGTAAACCTTTGCACACAACGTCTTGCTTGTTGAATATCGCTTTAATAAATGTATAATAGTGTTGAAGAAAATCTTGATATATGTCGGCAAAATTATCGAATAAATATCTTCACAATAGTGAATTTTCACACAACACTTGAAATTGAATGAAAGCGCCAAATCACAAAAACGCTTTGAAGAATAAATGCACTTGAAATGGAAGAAAATCGTCAAAAACACGTTGTAGAATAAATGCACTTGAAATTGAAGAAAATCGTCAAACACACATTGAAGAACACATTCAACAGATTTACTTTTCTTGCATCGTCGTCGTCCTTTTGCTTCGGTTTTCTAGGGGATTTTAAGTTAAGGGAAAGGCCGAGCCCCCGTATAGAGAGTGACAACGGCCAGATTGAGTTAAATATACATTTATTAAGGGGAATTATTTACAAGGGAGGGCTAAAATTTAGTAAAAAGTAATCGAAACATCATTAGATCGTTGAATTCCACGAGGCGTTTCGTTCCTGCGCCCTCGTCATCGTCTCCTCGCCGTCGTCTCCGTGCAATCGTTCTACTCCAGTCCAGGTTACTCGTTATCCTCGAACCGCCTTGTCAGCTAGGTGGTGCTCTATTGGCATTACGTCATTAAGGAATATAGGAGGGATACGATATGTGCACATCCATTCCTACATCATTTTAATTAATTATTTATTTTAAAAAATTGAAATCTTATTTACACTTTGTGGACAATGGCACTATAAGTCAGCATGCTCAGGACCGATTCTTCAAAGAAAGACCTCAAATTGGCTCTTGCACCATTAAAACCCACAATCACTCATTCACACTCAAAGTAAAACCTTTGTTTGTCCTACTTACATTTTTTTTTTTTTTGCCGATTAGTACCACAAATATTTTTGTACAAATCGCGATGTTATAATTTGGAGAAATTGATCGATGAGATATTTCTTAAATATGTCTCTTTTTTTTTAATCTGGTTTGACAATTTTTTAAAATTTCGTTTGATGTCTCTCTGAAATACGAACGGCAAAATAAAGCTTTTGCAATATATATTTTATGTTTGTACGAAACTGTTCATATTGATTTAATCAAAATATTGAGCCTACTTTTTTTTACACCTTTTTAAGATTTAATTTTGTGTTATAACACTAGCTGAACCCAGCTACATGTTGGTGTTTTCATTTCATTCCAGAGGGCCATAGGTACTAGGCTCTGATCAGGCCTCCCCCAGCCTTATTCTTAATTGATTGAGTTTAACTTTTGACGAGGTTTTAAGAAATTCTATTTTATTTCTGGATTTCTTGGAGATGTTTGGTTTCTCTCATGGAGACGGTGTAGCCGTGCTGCACCATCTGGGATAAAAAAAACAACAGGTTGCTGTGGCTCAGTCAGCTTAAAAAGACTGGTGTGCCATGATACTTACAAAAGTAAGTAATAATACAGAAGAATTCAAACAAATAAAGGGAAAATACTTATTGCAACAATCGCCAACTCTATTAATAACTCGCCAATTTGGCACCCCTGATTTTTGTGTGTCGTACCCGCTGAATTGGCAACTAAGTGCTTCGTTTCATATAATGTCGCTAATAGGTTGCGATAAAACGCAAGTACCAAAATAATTTGAAAGTACATAAATAAGTTCATAAAAAATAGTCAAAAAAAACATTTAAATAAGGGGCAGTTTTAACTGAAAAAAATACTACATTGATTTGAATCAAAAGCCGTCTTAAATAAAATGTACCCAAATTTGAGAGATGAAATATCCCTACTCTGGAATCCAGGAGGGCAAAGGTTTAATTTTACAATGTTTCTGGGTATTTTGTTTTGCTTCTTTGTCTGTGCAGGTACTCCAATAATTGTCTGCTCTGTATACTCTAGAACAGTGATCCGCAAACCCCGGTCCGTGGATCAAATGGTACCGGGCCACCTAAAGAACATTAAACTATAGCCATTTTATTTAAAGGGGTGCATTTCTCTCGGATTTGCGCAACTTTCCACGGAAATCACTTTATATTCCACGTTAAATCACTTTTATTCATTTTTGGTGTAACTATATTTAATTCTGAAGGCATATTTAAATGTAACCACATTAAAAATGTTAAATCAAAACAATCTAAAATATAACTAATCTAAGTGTCCTACCCTCAGCGGGCCGCGGTAAAATTATCAAATGTTGACCGGCCCGCAGCGATAAAAAGGTTGTGGAGCACTGCTCTAAAACACAACAAATAATAGTCCATAAGGAGAAGCAATCCATGTGTCTAGATCTAAGCCACTAAATTTTAAAGATATGCTTTGAACTTTGTTGATAACGTTTGGAAATAGTAAAAATCTTTAATTATTATCAACGCTTTGTCGAAGACTTATGAAGTGAAATCCATGTTCATATAGGAATTTTTCTTGCGTATTCAACGCAAAATATCTTAAACCATGTGTGATTTATATTTCTTCACTAACTGTTAGAGATGAAGGAGAACAAGCGTTGTCAATATATGATTGCAAATGATGCACAAATTTGATTTGGTAGTGACATGTTGCTCCCGTCTTTAAAGATACATCTCAGTGTCTGATACATTTTGAACGTAGACAGTCACTTTAATTACTATTGTGTGTGAGAGATAGAGAACTGTGTCTTTAACGATAGTGTGGATTTTGCGTGAGTATAGTTTATTTTTTCATTGTTCTTCATTTTGTTTTTCTTTTTTTTTTCAGTGCAATTGGTGAGAATTCTGTTCTGTCAATTAATTTTCATTTGAATTCAAATGATATAATGAAATTGACCTCAATGTAGAGATTTGTTCAAGTGGAATGAAATATTATGTTTCCCATTGCGTCAGAATTGAGTGGTGTTGATTGATTTATGTTTGAAAATAAATATTTTGCTAGTATTTTTATTTTTTCCCCTTTTTTTAATATCTTACAATTTTATACGTTTTAAATTTAACCTCCTTATTTTTAAATCAATCAGTTTCCTGTGTCTGTTAACTTTTCAATGTAGTCAGTCACCTTAATTATACTGAGACACAGCAACACGTGTCAGAGTACAGCTAGTATATATAGACTAGCTGCATCGCCCGGCATTGCACGGGCTTTCTCTTTCCCTCATGACACCATAATTTCTGTGTGTGTTTGTATGCGCACAATATGAGTGATTTCTAAAATTTTGTCATTAAATTTCCCTTTTTCGAAATTTGTTCCAGTCCACTTATTTTTGATTAAAGACATGTTACTTTTCCCTCTCTATAGCCCGGCATAACATGGGTTTTTTTGTGTAGAATTATTGTTTCCTTTTTCCTTTCCCCTCACAGATAAGATATTGCTTTAAATTTCGATGTATGACTTATAAAAAACAATATTGTGTTAGCTTAAAAATTATTAATGTGAAGCAATAAAAAGAAAACGATTCTGATGCTAAGAGTAAAACAAAAAACTTCCATCATTTCTTAATAATAGTTAGTTTCTCAGAATCTAAAATAATAAAAAAAATTTCAGATTTTTCTGAATCAATCGTTACAGATAGTTAGCATAAAAATGTTTCTAAAATGTATTTTATCCAAAATAAATTTTAAACATATATATATATATGTGTGTGTGTGTGTATATATATATGTATATATATATATATACACTCTTAAAAAAATATACGTAATGCACCCAGAAGAAATCAAGCTACAATCATTGAAACGATCGGCAAGAATGCTTCTGGTAAGAGATATAAGTTAAATGAAAAAATTTCGAAGCCAATGAGATATTTTTGTCTGTTCCCTTATAACTTAGTTGCGCAATATATGTATATATGAGATATATACGTTAGCAGCTGACGGACTTTAAAAGCAGGTTGGTCGAAAATTTCGGAGCGATATACGTAGAGTGTAATATTACAAAAAGTGCAATCAGAAGAGTATAACGTCGCTAATCGAAAAATTTACAGATAGTGCATCAAGAGAAAACCATTGAAACGATTGCGTTTTTTTCTGAATGTTTGTTTAAACATATAGATAGATATAAGTTATAAAAAAAACAGCGGTATCCGGCGGAAAAGCCTGGGGAGCAATTTTTTGGGACACACGATATCTTTATATATACGTGGACGATATTTTCTCTACCCATATAAGACGTTAAAGGTGCCATTTTATCAACAGGAATTGTCCACATACTGTCAATGTCTGTATTGTCCTCTGTTCCAGATCTTTATAACTCTTGGAAGATCCAGACAAGATACAAATAACGTTAAATTTCCACAGGGGGTCATAAGTGTCTAATTGAATCGATGCCACGCCAATAGGTTACCTATAGCATAAAGTACCCAAGGTGGCTGTACATTAATTACATTTTTAACCTTTTGCAAGGGCTTAATAAAAATGATATTTTGTTCTTGAATTTTTAATCAGGTTTCACGTTCGTAATTCAAAATTTTTCTAAATTTTTTTCAAAATTTAAATTTTAAGTGATTTTCTATAGGTGTCATGACGTCATTTGATGTCTGAACGTTTTTTCACAAAATAAGTGGAAAATTTATACTTTAGATTAAACAGTAATTTTTCAAGATTTTTACATATTTTTTATTTTACAGCTATGTTTATCGGTTGGAATATTTATTCAATTTTCTATTCTTTGATATTTAATTATTCAGGATTATATTTTTCGATTATTTTTCGAATAAAACATTTTTTAAGGATTATTCTTTTAACAACTAACATTTTGCTTTATTGTTTTGGCAACATTTAGTTATTATCGCGGGATGTTTATGTGTGTGATTTTGCCTACAAATTACAACTTATTATTTCTTTAGAATGCGAAGATTATAATTTTGACAAACTAAAACTTCTTATTGATAAGGGTTATATTGCAGTTCTTATTACTGCAATTAACGTAAGTATAGTATTTCCGTTTTCGTTATCTGTTTTAGATAGTATGAAATTAATAATATTTTACAATTTCATGTGTCTTTTTTTAACCTTTAAGGCCTATTGGCTTCAGTGCATAAAATTGCCTTGCATAAAATCAAACTTGGGTAATCATACTGGCGAAGCAAAAGCAGTGTTGCTAGTAATTACATATCAAACTGGAATAGGCATCAGAGAATGAGCAAAACAAATGACTTAAATACCTGTTGAGGAAGCAGGTAGTCGTAAGATAAATTATTTTTGGAACTTATGTACTATCCTAACTATCGCCAACATTCAAAACAACTTGCCAATTTGGCAACCCCGATTTCCATGCCATATATATGCTGAATTGTGAGGCATGTGCTTCGTTTCATGTCACCAATAGGTTGCGGTTAAATGTAAGTACCTTATTTTTTCAAATTATGCTTTTGCATTGATAAAGTTAGTTCAGTTCTTTTTATGTCAGTTAATGTTAGTATTGTACTTCATTTTTCAATTTATTTTTATACTCGGGATATATACTTTGGATAATTTTTTTTAGTACTTACGTATTATTGCACATTCGCCAACGTTCAAGACAACTTGCCACTTTGGCAATCCCAACTTTGTATGCGTTGAATTGGCAATCATGTGCTTCATTTTGTATAATGTCACCAATAGGTTGGGATAATACATAAGTACCTCTAATTCTGTACATTACTATAACATTAGACTGGCCGCAACATACTAATTTGGCGTGATTTCAAACTCATGCCAAAAACGAGTAGCCTAGCAATTCGAAATTAATATAATGAGTATTATCTTAGCCTGTTTTATCTTTTCCTCCAGTAATCCTTAATTAATTCAATATATAATTTTTGTTTTTACTTATATTTTAGTACTTACATTTACTATAATGCAAATAATGAAGATTTTTTTTTGGCGATAATGTACTGCAAATATTTTTTACACATTGCGATGTCTTTGGCAAAATTAATTAGTGGTATTTTTCTTAAATATGATTTTTTTATCTGTTTTTGACAATTTTTAAAATTTTGTTTGATGTCTGTCTGAAATGCAAATAGCAAAATAAGTATTTTACAATAATATATATATATTGTGTTTGTACGAAAATGTTTATACAGATTTAATCAAAATATTGAGCCTTCTTTTATTTTTGATATCTTTTAAGATTTAATTTTATGTTATAACTAGCTATATATACCCAGCTAAATGTTGCTGTGACTCAGTCAGCTTTAAAAGACTGGTACACCATAAAGTATGTCATGAGGCTTATAAAAGTAATAATACACAAGAATTAAAACAAATCTATATATATATATCCATACAAGACGCATTGGTTGTCTGTCGGAATAAACTTTCTCTTTCACAACTACATCATTTGGTCAAATTTTCAAAATTTTTTTGTGTTGTTAGTAGTTAATTATAACGCTATAATTTTAATTGAATAGGCAGATATTGCATTTTTAAGTATAAAAATAATTATGACTACTGTACTGTATTTTTTGGAGTGAGTGAATATTAACATCGCACTGTTCAGCTACACGAGGGCTTTTGGCGACGGACCACGTAATTTTGAACCATGTTCAAGTGACGTGGATGACACTTGAGCTGGCACCCCCTTCTCCTAACTACCACGCCACACCAATTTAGTAGGAATATTCTACCAATACTTAGCTGGAATATTCTTTGAAATCCACTCTTCCAAGATATATGACAGTACGGGTTCTATAATGAGCATTTTAGCGGGGAAGGCGAATAGTTTTGTAGCAGATATTGCGTTTTCAGCTGACGGTGTTTTCAGCGGATTGCAAAGATTATCCTTTTTGTCCCCAAAAAATAGTTAATGTCAAAATTTAAGTGTCTTTTATGTTTTTGTATGTTTATGGAGACCTTAGGAAACGATTTCACTGTTTATTTTAAGTGAACGGTGTATATAATTAGTTTTACAGTGGAATATCTTTAATTAATTTATTAGCTCTAACAGATTGAATTTCCCAAAGTGGAGTATTTTGTTTATGTATGTCCCTTAATTTTCAATGTAGTGACTTAAAAAAAATATTGCATGAAAAAAATTGCAACAAATCATAATGCTGTAGATAAAGCATTAACGTGCATCGCTCTCCTACAGGGTGGGTCTTACAAAGCTCTAATAAAGCTCGAGCTATGAAAGTAGCTAGACCTCTGCCAACTTGACTCTATTGTCAACTTTTCACTGTTTTTCATTGAATCGCCATTGTTATTTAAGAAACGGCGTTGTTTGCGAACATTACAATTTTAACATAAAATAAATTCAACAGAAAGTAATATTAATGTATGACACTTTCAGATATAAATTATTTACAATATTTTAAGCATCACAAAACTTTTAACAATGTGTTACTTTTGCTGAGCAGAGATCAGCTTAGGGAGATATTTTCAAAAATCGACCCTCAAGAGTGTTACAGGGTGTTATAAATATAAAAAAAAATTCTTTTTATCAGCTATTAGATCTACAGACTTAAAATTTAACAAAGGTATTTTTTTCTTTTTTTTCTTCAGCTGAGATATGTGAAAAGCTTTTTTTGTTTAATTTGCAATTCACTTAAAATTAACTCATTAAAAACTTCTTTACCTTCAATCTGTGTTGTTTAATTTTTCAGTTCACCTGTGCGAAGAACGGGTATACCAGCTATGTATATATATATATATATATATATATATATATATATATATATATATATAATATATATATATATAATATATATATATATATATATATATGTATATATATATATATATATATATATATATATATATATATATATATATATATATATGTATATATATATGTATATGTATATACATATATATATATATTCAAAAACGTGTACTGAAAAAATATTCAAAAGGAAAAAAACTATCTGATGTGAAAACATGTTGATATTTTATTTTAATTTTATGGTTTTTCATTCCACTGTGTGTGTGTGTGTTTAGTAAATTATTTAAACACACACAACAAAAAGTATCTTATACAAAAGTAACATATTCATGATTTTGACAATGTTGTTCTTTCCAATCCCCTCGGAGCAGGAAGGCCTACACCAAGTCCATTTGACCTTTCCGCGTAATAGTGTCATACACCAGGTCTTGCTCTTGGTACAACTTTCGCAGGGAAATGCCCCAGCAGTCCAGAAGATAAGCAGGAGAAGCAAGGAGAGAGCAGGGACAGGTAAAGAAAGACTTTACCCCCTGCACAAAAGCCATACTACGCAGGTGATTGCTTCTAAAGCGCGCCAAAGCCGTCTGATGAGCTCTGGAACTCCTGCACTGTATAGATAGGCCAGGACTCTTAGCTGCGTACCAGTGGTGAGTAGGAGAGTTTCGTCAAGTCAAATTCATTTTATTTCTTTGGAAGGAATGAATTTCCGTATGGGTTAAGACAGTGGAACTGGGGTTAGGGAGATCACATTCCCTACCAGCCAGCTCATCAGCAGCTTCATTCCCAGGCACACCCACATGTGATAGAATCCACTGGAGACATACTTTTTCCTCTGACCAAGCCTAACTAATTTAGATAAAATATCTAGACCAGTACTGTCCATAATTTTTGGCCAATTTTTTAAATATTGGGTGGAGCTTCTGCTGTCTGTCAGGATCCAGATACTGTCCTTATAAGAGTTGAGAGCATGATCGAGAGCACCACTAATAGCAATGAGTTCCGATCTAAAGACGGAACAGTGGTCAGAATTCCTGATGCTGATTTTAACATCGTTCCCAGGAGTGTTACTAAAAATACCACTCCCTGCTCTACCAGTATACGAACGACTACCATCTGTGTAAACTATCATGGCTTGATCGGGTATGTCATTTATTACTTCAAGTGCCAGTTGTCTGGGTAATTCCGGATGGCTGCTATGCTTGGGAGTACTGGTCAATAATTCCTCCCAGAATTCAACATGATTAAAAGAATCAATAGGTGAGATGCAGCTAAAAGGTATAGATGTGTCAACATTGAAATCAATAAAACCATGTTTACGCATGTAATTAAGTGGGCTGTCTCGCTTTAAACGTTGTTACTTGTCCAATTTATAATAAAAGAAGAGGTTCTATTGAAGGATCCAAAGATTTTAATTTTGTTAAAATACCTATATGGGTTGACTTCAAATCTCACAGTAAGAGGTTGGATGTCTGCCTCGTACAGAACTATGTCAGTAGGGCAACTATATCTAAGGCCCGTGATAATCCTCGCAGCACTGAGTTGCACTCTCTCCAGTTTTTTCAAGTTTGTGGGAGATGCTACTTGAAAGATTTGGTATCCATATTCAAGGACTGTGCGAACCAAGGTTGTATAAGTTATTCTAAGTGTGGAGGCGTCTGAACCCCAATCTCTGCCAGAAAGATATTTTAAGATCTTAAGTCTCTTTCTTGCTTTATCGGTTATTTTCTCAATATGGTTACCACAATTCACTTCCGAGTCTAAAGTGAAACAAAGATAGGTAGGGTATTTACTGTAATTCAAGCGCTCGCTCATTAGAAAAATTTCAGGAGAGTAGTTGTAAAGATGCCTATTTGTCGTGAAGAGGCTGACAGTAGACTTTGAAGCATTGAAAGTAATTTTGTGGTTGTCTGCATATTCCTGAACATTTACTAAGGACCTATTCAGCTGGGATTCCATTTTGCTAATATTTGCGTCACTGCACCACAAAACGACATCATCAGCGAAAAGTCAATTTGAGAAGGGTTAACATATTTTTCAACCCCGGAAATAAATAATGAGAAAAGAGTTGGACTCAAAACGCAGCCCTGGGGAATTCCTTCATAGGTTTTGTAAGAATCCGAGAAAGTAGCATGAAAGTTGACACAAAAATTTCGGTGATTTGGAAAGTTTGAGATACAGGGCAATATTTTGACAATAATTTTATGTATTATTATAATAATTTATATAGTATCTTATTTATATAATAAATTGTATATTATATTAAAAAAACTTTTTGTAACTTATTTTTACATAAAATATCATTTAATGTTTATTATAACATTTTTACAAAAAGTATCATTTATCCATAATTATATTTATAAAGTATAACATAAATATTTATTTAATTGCAGTATTTTTATTTTTTAAAATATAAGTAATTTTCTAAAATATAATTGAATAATCCCAATAAACCTTTTTTAAATAAATTTATTTATATGCAAAGCTTCGCTGTTTTGTAAAAAAAGAAGAAAAAAAACATCATACAGAATTTTACTAAATAAATATAAGAATTAAATATATATAAGAATAAAATGGTAAAAAAAAGGCTGGCGATTTATTTACATTCACTGTATAAAATCATTCATAAAGGAAATATACTATGTGATAAAAATATATTTCAGAATTTTTAAGGTTTTTTATTCCACTGTTCTTCAATAAATCATTCTTTAAGAGTGAAGAAAACTATCAGTTGTCTTGCACTCTTTAAAACATTTATCTGTAATGTGTAATGATTTGAATACTGCATAAATATCAAATAACTAAGTGATGACAGTGCAAAATGATAATAGCAACTCTAAACTTAAAAATGATCAGAAACAATGCATGATGTGGAAGATCAGAATTGGGTCTTGAACCTGTATCTCTGATGTTTATGATAGGTTGAGTACTGTGACTATGAGGAAGTCTGTTCATCTTTCTTACATTACTTCTCCTTTTCCGCAAAGCCAACAATTTCTAATGTTGTCCATGCAATCAATCAACCATTGATTGATTGATTTTGATATTTTTCAGTCAAGAGATTACTACCAATAGTTTTAATGTAGGAAAAAATTTGGGTGAAATTGAATCAATCCCATATATTTGAGCAAGCAATATTCTATACTTAATATTTGTCAAGTTTTCTAAATTATTCAACCCCATGTACATTCATAGGCTGTTCACTGTCCCTTTTATTATGTGTGGAATTGTATATGAAACTATTAAATACTGTTTAACACAATCTCAGCACAATTTCAAAATCACATCACAGTTTTGTGAATTCCACATGCTGCTACACTTTTATTTTTTAGTTGTAATTATTAACATTAATAATAGAAATCTTAACTTTTTTACATTCTAGTTTATAATAAAAATCTTAACAAAAAGGTTACCAGAAAGGAAAACATAAATCAAAATAATATATTTTTGACAGGAAATGAGAAACAATAAAAAAAATCAATATCTAACATTGGTTTCAAGGAGAAAGATTTAATGATAGAGAGAGAAATTCTCTATATAAGAGATGCTGATTGTTCTCAAGTTTTTAGCAAAGCTTAACTTGGCTTAAAAACTGGTGACTTCTAATTGCTATTTCCCAGGCTTTGTCCTCACAAACCTTCCAAGCACTAATAAATACAATTGAAGCTTTTATTCAAATAACCCCATACATGTTTCAAAAATTTAAACATAGATTATGTCCTCCTAGAAAATTTTAAAATGATGGAACTTGTGTGTGAAGGAAGATTTAGTTCCAATAAACCAGTAGTCTTACAACTTTTTGACTCACAGAACTCTTAGAACAAGGTATTTTGAACCTCATTCCACATGCATACAGTCTTGGAATATATCAGAAAATACTATTTAAAGTAGTTCAACATGTTGTAGATACTTTCTAAAAACAAAGCAAAATATTGGATTTGTTGTTGAAAAATTTCAACATATAATGTTAATAAAAGTTACTAATTAACAATACGAATATGTGTTCCAAGTGTCAGCTACCTAATCATTATATTTAGTAGCTGGGATGTACTTGCATTTCTTTTTTCAAACAAACTGTCAAAATCTAACTTTGTTGAAGTTATCAGTAGTCGCATTTCATATTCTATACGTTAAATTTGTAAATATTTTCCCTTAAATGTATTGTTTTGAATGGCCTAACAAAATGTTTATAGCTGAGTAAGAATTACTGTGTGCAACCTAAAATTTAGGAGATGTACTTCATTAAATTTAGATTTTAATGTTGAATCTCTTGTTGTCTCTTCTTCGCTAGCAAATCTATCATTTTATCTATTCATGATTATTCATATCTGGGTGAGGTCGATAGCTCTGATTTTAACCACAAATGGTGTGGTTATTCTAGAAATGTCTAGAACGGATTATGAGCAGACTTTGAGTTATGTATAACTTGACTGCTCAAGCAAAAAGCGTGGACTGTATACTTTAAAAATGTTTGTTTATTGAGGACGGTAGGTACGTCCGCTCCGAGGATGCATTACAAGCATACTGACGAAAATGTAAACAAGGAGGACTACTAGCGCCCTCTGCACATGCGGGTCGTAACAGAGTCCCCGCCATTGAAATGAAATTTCAATACAAATACATAATGCAATTGACGATACTTACATACAAAATACACAATATTTACAAAGCAAAAGGCATGCACAATATTAAATGCAAATACACAATATTTACAGTACTTAAATGAAAAATACACAATATTTACAGTACTTAAATGAAAAATACACAATACATTTTATGATACTTAAATACGATTGAAGTTAATTTATACACATACAATAATTACTAATAACCAAATTCATACAGGTAATATACAAAGATTTCTGATTGTCCTTTTTAATATATTTCCGTTTGGCATACGCAGGTTCACCACTCGGACCTTACCATCGGTGCCAGGAAAAATTTCAGTTATTCTTCCGGTACTCCATTTCGTACTAGGAAGATTTTCATCTTTGATTAAAACTAAGGTTCCTACAGAAACATTATTTTTGTTAAATTTCCACTTGTGACGTTCTTGTAAATTATTCAAATAATCGCGTTTCCAAAGCTTATATATATGTTGGGTAATTTTTTTTACTCTTTCCCATCTCGACAACTGATTCTCGTTTATATTAGTTATTTGCGGTTCAACTATGGATGTTAGGGGTCTACCCACTAAGAAGTGTCTAGGGGTCAGTGTTTCGAAATCATCGAAATTTGACGTCAAAGGAGTGAGTGGTCGGGAATTTAGCACAGCCTCAATTTCACAAAGTATTGTGATGAACTCTTCGAGAGTTAAATGTGCGTTCCCCACGACTCTTTTTAAGTGGAATTTAAATGCCTTTACTCCTGCTTCCCATAGCCCTCCATGGTTTGGGGACCTGGGTGGGATAAAATTCCACTCTATCGATTCATTTGTCAAAAATTCTGCTAATGTGTGATCAGGTAATTTAATCATTTTGAACAATTTTTTAATTTCGGCATTTGCGCCAACAAATGTTTTAGCGTTGTCGGTGGTGATTTTTGCACACTTTCCTCTCCTACCAAAAAAACGTTTTAAACTTGCAATGAATGCTTGGGATGTGAGATCTGTCACAAAATCTAAATGAATTGCTTTTGTACATAAACATACATAGACTACTACATAAATTTTATTTAATGCCCCTTTTCTTTGATTTTTAAACTTAACGAAGAATGGGCCTGCAAAATCAACGCCCGTGACATTAAAGGGATAATTCGGTGTTACACGATCTCTCGGTAGGTTAGCCATAATTTGATTCATAGTGATGGGCTTGTTCTTAAAGCAATTCACACATTCATGAATAATTCTACGACAGTTATTTCTGCCATTGAGTGGCCAGAATTTTTGACGAACAAGATATAAAAGTGAGTGGGGTCCTGCATGCAAATATTTTTTATGATAATGGCTCAATATAATATCAGTTAAAACGTTTCTACTAGGTAAAATCATGGGAAATTTAGCTTTCTCATTTAAATTTGAATTGGCAAGTCTGCCTCCTACTCTAATGATGTTGCTCTCATCAAGAAAAACATTAAGTGGAGTTAATTTGCTTTTCATAGGAATAGGCTCACCTGCCAACAATTTGCGCATTTCTTCATAGAACTCCCTTTCATGCAATGAGTGGATCAGCCAGTTCTCAGCATGACTTACCTCCTGTGAAGTAAGGGGTCCCTTTATCTTTGTAATTCTGGTTCTGCAGTTGTGTATGAATCTGTAAAGAAAACTTACAACACGAATTAATTTTACATAGTTGTTTGAAATATCAATAATGTTTTCAAGGAAATTGTTTTTAGTCACTGTCAATGTCAAGGAAATGTCCTCTTTTGGATTTGAGTTCTTTCTCATTTCCGTTAAATACACTCTTTCTGGGATCGCTTCATCTAGTCCTTTGGTCTGGAAGTCAATTTGACGTAGAAACGAGGATCCATTCCACCACTTGGAGTTGGTTGTAAGAGCGTCTACGCTGATTCCTCTCGTAAGTAGATCTGCTGGGTTGTCCTTGCCGGTACAGTGGAACCACGAGTTAGGATCGGTGAGGGATTGGATTTCGCGAACCCTGTTCGCAACAAAGGGTTTCCATCTATGGCTTGGACCTTTGATCCAATGTAAGGTGACCTGAGAGTCCGTCCAGAAAAAGGCTCTGGTTGAACACTTCTGATCTAGGATTTTCTTGACTTCCTTCGCTAAGCGTGCAGCAAGCAGAGCGCCCATCAGTTCCAATCTAGGTAGGGATAATCTTTTCAGAGGTGCAACACGGCTCTTGGATGTTACAAGATCAACGCTGACTCTGTCCTTGTGCTTGACTCTCAAGAAGGCGGCTGCTCCATATGCTTTTTGACTGGCATCGGAAAAGGTATGGATTTGGACTTCACTTGAATCTCCACTGGAATCGAGGATCTTTCGCGGAATCTTCAACTCTGATAAAAATGGAAGTTCTAACCACCATTGTGACCATACTGCATGAATATCTGGCGGTAGCTCGTCATCCCAGGATAACTTCCGTAGCCAAAGTTCTTGTAATAGGCATTTGAGCCTAATCGTGTAGGGTGACAAGAACCCAACTGGATCGTATTTTTTCCCAGCTGATTGAAGCACAATTCTTTTTGTGATGGGTTTTGACGTGGCCAATTGCAGAAGTCCATTAACATCAATTGTAAAATAGTCGTGGACAACATCCCATGGTATCCCTAAAACCTTTGACGAAGGGATTTTAGAACTGTCGTCCGGGTGACGAGGATGTGTCTCAAGGCCTTCCCCTTCCCAAGTTCTCATCAATGTTTGATCATTTGAATTCCATTTGCGTAATTTCATGCTGGCATTCTTCATGATTGTTTCAGCATCTTTTGATACTTTTAAGGCTTGGGAGATGTCATCAGCACCATTGATTACGTCATCAACATAGAGACAAGTGTCAAGCATTTCAGTTGCTGCTGGATATTGCTCACGGTAATTCTCGATGTGATGCTTAATTGTTGCGGAGAGCAAGAAGGGGCTTACGTTGACTCCAAACATCACACGCTTAAATCTATACACTTGAAACTTGTAGGGATCTGTTTGATTTGATCTAATGTCTGGAAACAAAAATCTAACTGCATCTCTGTCCTCGTCACGTAATGAGATTTGCAAGAATGCACGTTCTATATCTGCGGTGATAGCAATCGTGTTCAAGCGAAAAGAAATTATTAGGTGGAATATGTTTGGGTTTAAATTCTCACCTGACCATATACAGTCATTAAGAGATGGTTGTCCATCTTCATGGGAACTTGCATCGAAAACAATGCGCATTTTTGTAGTTAGGCTTTCTTGGCGAAAGACCGCTTGGTGCGGTAAATAGAATACTGCTCTATCAGTTGGTTTTTCAGTTTCTAGAACCCTTTCAATTATTCCTTGAGATTCATATTCTTTCAAAATTTCGGAATATTGTATGTACAGAGTTGGATCACGAATGAATCTTCTTGTTAAGGATTTTACACGTTTTTCTGCTACGGAAAAATTGTCATTTAACTCTTGTGTATGGCTCTTCCAAGGAAACCCAACTTCATAACGACCACTATTGAAACGTACTGAAGATTTAAAATGTTGCATGGCTTGGTCGTCTGGGTCACAACTAGACTCTGCTTTAATTCCTATTGCTTCTAAACCCCAAAATTTTGTTAAATTTCTATCAACCTGATCTTGGATGAAATTGCAAAAATAATAGTTCGATGGTTCGTTTTGAATGGAACCTGTTACAATGTAACCAAATACGGAGTCCTGCAATATTATTGAATTGTCATGTAATTTTATTTGTTTACTTTTTAATAATTCATAAAATATTTCACCTCCCAGGAGAATATCAATTCGTTTGGGAATATTAAATTCCGCATCTGCATATCTTATATTTTGAGGCAATTTTATTTTTGTTAAATCCAATGGCTGTGTAGGAACGCAACCAGTAATTTTAGGGACTATGAGAAAGTTAAGTTTTCTTTTAAATGAACTTCCGTTCGAAATTTCAGCGGAAATTCCTTTCCTCACTGAAATGCAAGCTCCATTCAAGCCTACAATAGTTGAATTCATAGAGTATTTATCCAACCCGAGGAAATTTGACGCTTCCAAGCTACAAAGGCATTTCTGGCTTCCTGAATCGAGGATCGCGTTTATTATAAGCCAACCCCCTGTCGCACTCTGAACTTTGACCTTCGCGGTCGAAAGCAAAATAGATTTCTCCCCACTCTCATTGTAAAGACACGTCGCGGCTGGACTCGGGTCATAAATGACCCCTGATGAACTCTGTAGAGAGGGGATATTTCTGTTTATCGCTCGGGGGACACTTGTTTTGCAAAGAAGAGAGTTGTGGTTCGCATTACAAACCCTACATTTCCTGTTCAGTTTCAAACAGTTCTTAATAAGGTGATGGCCTAGACAATTAAAGCATAGGTTTAAGGATCTCACTTTGTTGCTTCTTTCTTCAACAGACATCTCGTGAAACATTTTACACTTAAAAATTGGGTGTGTCTCTGAAGGACATAACGGACAGGTTTTTCATTGCTTTTCACGACAAATGATCTGAATTTTGGAGAATATTCGTTCTTGTTTTTCAACGAAGAATTTCTTTGTACGTTTTCTATGGCTTGGCTCCTTTTTATTAAAAAGTCTAAAAAATTATTCCACTTAGGCAAATCATTAGAATGTAATTCCATTTCATATTGTTTACGCGATTCATCATCTAGACGTTGAGTTATAACAAAAATTAACATTGATTCACACAAAGCGTTAGGTTCTAATTCTAGTTGTTTTAAGGCTCTAAGATGACTCTGAATTGAATCTATTAAACTTCTGAGATGAAAAGCAGATTCAAATTTTATTTTGTTAGGATTTAAAAGTTCAGCAATATGACTATTTACAATTAATCTTTTATTTTCGTATCTACCTTCTAAAGCTTCAAATAAAGATGAGTAAGAATCGTTTACTGTTTGCAATTGTTTTGCATGGCCTTTCAGGGCAGATTGTAAATAATATAGTTTTTGCGAGTCTGATAAACAAGCGTTATCATGAATTAATGATACAAATTGGGATTTAAATTGCAACCAATCAATATATTGTCCCGAAAATTCCGGTAAATTAATGGATGGCAGTTTCACATTGTAATAAGCAAAATCATTTTTCACAGATAATTCAGAGGTATCCACATTAGAAGATTCAAGTAAGGTATTGAGACTCACCTCTAAATTATCTGCGTCCACTTCCATCGTGTCCAAACTGGCCTCGAAATCCATGAGCTCTTCATCCGAAAGCACCCCGTAGCTTTCGGTCCGAAGTTTGTCTATTTTTGCTTTCACTTCAGAAAGCGATGCGAGTTTAGCTCTCTTTTCAACTTGATTCAATGGTGACTCCACATTTTCCAAGGAGTTTCTAATGCGTGTGATCTGACCGAGCAGATGTGCTTTCCTTCTGTTAAACACGGTGAGTTCTGATAGTTCTTTTGGAGCCATTTTGAATTTTGGCTTGGGCTCGACACCGACCACAAAACTGGGTGAGGTCGATAGCTCTGATTTTAACCACAAATGGTGTGGTTATTCTAGAAATGTCTAGAACGGATTATGAGCAGACTTTGAGTTATGTATAACTTGACTGCTCAAGCAAAAAGCGTGGACTGTATACTTTAAAAATGTTTGTTTATTGAGGACGGTAGGTACGTCCGCTCCGAGGATGCATTACAAGCATACTGACGAAAATGTAAACAAGGAGGACTACTAGCGCCCTCTGCACATGCGGGTCGTAACAATATCTATTCTCTCCTGTGAAATATTCTCTTACTGGTGTTCTTTTGGAATTGTTCTTTTATAGGTGGTTTTTTTTTCATATATTAAATGAGCTGCTTTTCCCATTGGAAAAGTGTTGAGTTTTACAAAATATTGCACTAACTTGTTTAAAATTATTTCGTAAAACCCAGTATCTTAAGGAATAGAAGATTCACAATATAGAGAAAATATATTATATTACAATAAAAGTTTAAGTTTTACAAGAAAAGTTTTTACATATGAATAAAATTTTCAGTTTAAATAGCTGAGATGAGCTTGCTCCGTTTTGGACAAAATTTAATCATTCAACTCTTCAATATGCCTAAATTTGAAGACCATTGCTACAGACAAATGAGGGTACAAACTATTATATCAGTTATTAGTTACTTACAACTTTTGGAAACTCAGATTTTAAAGTATGGAGCTTTTGGCATGTAATAATAATGAAATCAATTTTAAAACAATAATGCCTAATCATGAAATTTATAATTAATCTGTAATTATACATACATATAAAGGTGTATTAGACAATAATTTTTATTCTAATACATACCCAATTCTGTATTGTAACCATTTTAACATATACCACTGAATGTATTGTGATAAGAGAATTAAGATTGGAAAATTGTCATTTGTTGCCTTTGAATGCAATCAGAAAAAAGCATGTTGAAATTTGCCATGTAAATTAATGAACTTGATAGGGGTAAATTGATATTACCAACTCAATGTGTCACAATTGTTGTTGCAGCTGCTAAGAATAAAATAAAAACATTTTATTTTAAAATTGAGGACACTACGTCGATTAGTCCTGAAATTTGTTTTTAAAAATTTGGCTACCTCAAGAGGACATTATCCAGAATTCACTGAAAAATCTTTGATTTAAGGATTTTTACAAATTCTTTTTGATTGAAACCAATGAATATGGATGACATAAAACAGTTTTTGTTCTCAAGATGCTAGAAAAAACTAATCATTTAATTTTTTAAAGAAAAGTTTTAAACTCTCTCTCTTTACGAAGGCATTTCAAAATGATATTCCCCCTACAACAATTGACGTACACACATGAAATATAGTTTGTAAATTTGTCTAACTATGTACAATAAGAGTTGGTATGGGTTTTCTACTAGCATGACTGATATACGTAAAAAGTTTTTTTTTCTTTCTGAATGCTTATTGGAAAAAAAGTGAATTATAATTTCAACTATTTTTATAAAATAAGTAGTGCTTTGATTGAAAAATGCATACCAACTTTAGTTACATGTACCAATAGCAATAAGTAAAAAAAAAATGTCACAGCATTTAGTTCAAGAGAAAAAGCCTCAGCATTTTAAACTAAGATAAATGTGTTTTTTTTTTATTTCTAAGATAAATCCGTTTAAAATTTTTATTTATCACTGGGATGTGAATAAAGACGGGTATAAAAGTTATCATAACTGATCTTTTTTTTTTTTTTTTTTTAACTTTCAGTTTTGCCCGATTATGGAAAATTCATGAAGAATAATTCGGCTAAAAAAATTTTTATTTGAATATTTGACCAATTTTTACCAATTGAATTTTACGTGCCCGCTAAAGTAACAGTGTAGTGAATTAAAAAAAACCACGGCCGTTACGTACTGATGGTATCTGGTGATTCCGGCATGTATGCCGAGCTTCCTTACATAAACATGCTGCGCAAGTATGTGCGCAGATGTTCAGGGAGGAAAGTTGTGTGAGACTATGCGCAGATGACTAGGGAGGAAAATAGCTTTTGAGGGGCTAGACGAGGGGTACTCAACATTTCTTTATGCTGGGCCGCATACATATGTCAGCTATTTCCCACGGGCCGCATACATACGTTGGTTATTTCCTGCGAGCTACAATATGAGGAAAAATGGGAGAGCGGGGAATGCTTTAAAACTAAAATAACATTGGAAATTTAAAATGTGAAAAATTTATCAAAATATTATAACTCCTGTTTTGATTTTTTTAATTATTATTTTTTATATATATTTTTTATTTTTGTTACTAACTCTAAATTAGAAGCATTTAAGAAAGATTCCTTCACAATTTCTGCGTCAGTAAACAATTTCATATGATTACCAATAATATAACAAACTCTTTATGGATCTTTGTTACCGCTGTGATATTACCACTAACAAAACACTTTGTTTCTGTTACAAAGATTATTCAAGAAAGCCTATTTATCACCCTTTGAAAGAGATCTTCGAGAAGTGTCATCGAATGATTCTTGTTTATTGGTGTTTTTTAAATACAGCACTTCCGTGACAAATCAAATAATTACGGATCCATGTTCATTTATAAAGTACAAAAAAGTTACCGGTTGAAAATAAGAAGTGGCATGTACCAACAATCTGCAGATTTCTTTAAAGAATTTAAATATATTCTTTTGCGAGAGTTAGTCGATTCTAAAGTAGAAATGAATGTACCAGCTAATACCAAGGTAACCTTCGGTGAAAAACTTTCGAATATGTTGGGATTTCCGATGAATACTTTCACGGAAGGAAACTATAAATCAGATTATATTTTAGAGTTACGAAATGGAATTACCGAAGTTTATGTTTGTTGTAACATTATATCTTCCTCTTTGGTAAGAGATGTATCGGCATCACAATTTTTAAAATAATACCGATTGCAAATGAATATAAGGAAGAGATCGTAAAACAGTTTACAGTGCCTCTATACTTCCCGGTGAAAAAACATCATTTCGATGTTATCAAGATTTAATTAGTAACAATTAGTGGTACGCCTATCAAATTTCTATCAGGAAAGACAAATATCGTGCTTTCATATAGAAGGAAAATTGTATAAATCAGCTTGCAAAGTAATTACACTTTATAGATAAATTTGTTAGCCATGGAGACGGGTGGTCAAAGATTAGATCCCCATTATTGTATTGATTACTATTGCACCCAGCAAGAAGGAAAGGGAACATATTTTGCCTCAAATTACCCTATACAAAGAGGTTATGGACTTTTCAGTAATTTAAAAAAATATGCAATGCCAATTATGATAAAGGCAGGTAAATATCTTGGAAAACATCTGCTAACGACAGGTCAAAATGTGTTGGAAGATATGTCACGAGGTAAATCATTTCGGGAGGCCTCACGGAATCAATTTCGCCAAGCTGGAAATGAAATTAAACAAGATATTCTTCGTAAATTGAGAGGTGGAGGTGGTATTAAAAGAAAGAAACACACTCCAAAACGACAGATAAAGAGAAAGAAATCTTGTGAAAAAGACGTGTTTACAAATCTCTGAAAATGGAAAAATGTTATTGCACCAAAAGTGAATTGGATCTTTTCGCGAGTGCCCATATACAATTGGCAATAGATCGATCATCCTTTGTTGAAGTTCATCCTGTTGCATCAATTTCTGACAACAACACTATTGAATTCCTCATATCGGGTTTAGGTGAATCTTATTTCGAGCTGTCGCATCTTTTTCCTCATGTTCAATCAAAGATTTTAAAGGTAAATGGTGAAGCGTTTCAAGATGCAGACAGATGTTAATTACCTCTTAAGTACGATGTTTTCAGAATGTCTAAACGATCGTCAAATTTCTTCAGAAAATAATTATGCCTACAAAGCTTATATCCAAAGCATACTATTTTATCCAGAAGGCTCTCAAAAAAATTTATTAAGTGCAGGATTATTTGAAAAAGAGAGAGACACCGCAGGTGAATTTGATGATGTGAGTTTGTTAGATGTAGGGAAAATATAGGATTGAAAAAAAGATGGGATCGCGTCAAAAATGGCAAAGTATTTGACATGTGTGGAATTCTTCATACTGATTTAGGAACTCAATCTAAACTATTAATAAATGGAACATCAATCCGAATCAGACTGTTAAAAGCTAAAAATGAATTTGCCTTACTAGCGACTGCAGGCGACTATCGTATTCAAATTGAAAATATAAGTTTATATATAAGAAAATGCGAAATTTCAAGCTCTATTCTCGTAGCTCATGAAAAGGCATTAGAACAATCATTGGTGCAGATGCCCTTTACTCGAACTGAAATTAAAACATTTACATTAAGCTCTGGATTGAAAAGCATTACAATTCCGAATGCTGTAAATGGCGCTCTCCCTACGCATGGTTTTGGGCTTAATATCAAATTCTGCCTATACCGGGGATTTGAAAAAAAACCCTTTAATTTTAAAAATTATAAGCTAAACCATATTTCACTCACTGAAAATGGTACTCAGATCCCAAGTACAGCATATACACCTAGTTATGGGAAAGATTTATTTGCAAGAAACTATTTAAGTTTATTCACTGATTTGGCTCAACACAAAACTAATATAACATTTGTTGAATACAAAAAAACATGTCTGTATGTGTTCGATTTAACCCAAGATTTCTCTGCTAGTGATCCATTTGCAAACGTAACACGAAGCGGGGATATATCAATTCACTTAAAATTTGAAGAAAACCTTGTCGAAACAGTGACTTTAATTGTTTACATGGAAATGCAATCGCTCATCGAAATCGATAAAAGCCGAAATATTTTTACAGATTTTTAAATCAAACATAGACACGTTTGCGTTGTTGAGATTAGCTCTGAGCGATAATAAAATTAAATCAAACTTTGGAGGAGTCTATGCTAGCGATACGCTTCCAGAACTAAGAAAACATCATCGGTCTTTCATCGTCAATACCTATCCTTCCCATTGTAAAGGACAACACTGGCAAGCTATTTATTTTGATAACAATGGACATTGTATTTTTTTCTGTTCATATGGTACACCACCAATACAAGACATTCAAAAATTTATATATAAAAATTCAACAAGTTTGGAATAGAATGATATAATGTTTCAGCATGCATATACTTCAACATGTGGATTATTCTGTCTTTATTTTCTATGGCAAATTTGCCGAAGACTATCCATTAATCGTTTGCAATCAATAAATACTTGCCAAAATGAACGAATAGTTCAAAACTTTGCGCAACGATATTTTAAGCTAGCAAATATTCCTCGCCCATTGTGTACTCAATATTGTCAATCTCTAAAAAAGCATATAAAAGAGATGCAAGATATTCAACTTTAGAAAAAGACCGACAATGGAGAAATTCGGGTATATTCTTTGCAACTGCTGTTCAAGCGGAGATTACTTGTACATTCATCCTTGCTCTGTTCACTAACATCAATGAATGTGTGCAAAACGCTGTGCGACAACATCTTGACGACTCCAAAAAAGTGGTCTACTTCTAAATCTTAAGCAACTTCATTTGGGCTGCATTCTTCATTTTCCCAATGAAGATTTATTTGGATATTGTCAACAACATCGACGGGATCCACAAGAAAGATTTCAAGTGTTTGCTTCGAACAAAATCTGATTCCCTAACCTGTTGGACTGCATATTAACGGCAAGAGGAACAGAAGCAGATGTACCTGATTATCCACGTTATCAGTTACAGTTTGGTTATTTTAAAATAATGTTAGCAGAGATGAATTTGTAGAAAACCTTCACATTTTGTAAAACAGAATTTCTTTTAATTTTTATTTTATGTAACCTAGTGCTAATTAAAACAAATTTGAACTATTTGTTTATTTTGTTTTTTCTTTAATGGTATTACGTGTTTGTTAAAGTATGTTTGCATTTTTCAAAACATAGCAATGCTTGTGAGCTTGCTAGACATTTAAAACTGTGCGGTGAGATATGTTCCAAAAACACATAACTTGTTTTGGAATAAAAGTTAAAAGATTATTTTTTGAAAATCAGTGGAAAATTGATTTTTTAAGTTTTACTGGAAGATATATTTTATTTCTTCTAATGCGGCTTTTAAATTTGTACTCTAACTAAGTTAAAAATATTTATAATTCAAAATTAGGTGTTAGTATTCAATACTTAAATGTGAAAAGGTTTACTTCAAATTACTTGGAAGCGTTGGTCATTTACATAACACTGGCGTGCTCCTTGTGTGATATTGTATAATAAATAATAATAATTAGAATAAGCGAAATTTAAATGACAGAGGGCTTTGTTCTTAAAGCTTTAAAACGCTCTGTAGTGATCAGAGGAAACTCACAACGCATCGCAGATAGTCTTTTTCTTCTTCTCTGCAGGACTTGAAGTTTTTCATTATGTCTAACGGTAAGTTTATTTAAAGTTTTTAGTTTAGTTTTAATAAATAAGATCGACATTCGTTTTCAAATTTGATTTGATGCTCTTAAGTTTTTTTTATTCAATCGGAATTCATTATAACAAAACAGGTGATGTTTTTGAGTTTTAATGAAAACACAATTTTAATTCGATCAGAATTCTTATGAATATTTAAATCCCTTTTTGCGTCTTGTGTTGTATTTTATTAGAGTGTGAGGTAAAAGATTTTATAAAGAGATATAGATTTTATATTTTACGCATTTAAGAGGACATGGTACGATTTACACAAAATTGTTTAAAAAATAAGTATTGCTTTGATTCAAATATATATATATACCAACTTTTGTCACATGCACTATTGTGAATAGGTTAAAAGTCTTAGCATTTAAAATGAAGACAAATCAGTCTTTACCGATTTGACCAATTTAATCGCACTGTGTCCCCTTAAAACTTTAAAGCTACAAAACTAAGATTTTTATTCTATTCTAGCCAGAAAACGCATTTTCGAGCTTTCGGATAATGATGAGGATGACATCTTGTTAAAACCAAACGCAAAAAGAAGCAAAACCACGAAATCCAAGTTTGATTTGGATTTGGGTTGTGACGCACAGGAAAAGAAAAGTATCCCCCCATATTCTATAAATTTGGGGAAGGGCGTTGGAATGGAACTGAAAGAATTCCGCAGCTAATCTTATGTTGGTCTTAGTAAATGCAGTGACTCCAGCAACGAAGAAATTCGCAATCGTTTCAACATTCCTCTAGCTCAGCTTAAGATATTAAAGAGAGCTTGTGATGCCATGTTGTCGTATGTAAAAGACTGCACCTAAATTTTCTTTCATTTACATACATTTATGAAATAATGTGATACAATTTTATAGTCAAATTAGTTTTTATTATGATACAATTTAGAGAAACTGTGTCTTCGTTTAGAGGTTACGCAAGAACGTTACGTGCATCTGTTTCATATCAAGACCCTCATGCTCTCTACAGAGAGGCACGAGATAATATATTCAGTGTTTTAAATACTGGTGCAGTTTTACGACTTCGATTGATTATCTGTGTAAGTGTAATATTTTTTAAGACAATTGACGATGAAGAGTTAACCAATGTTTTTTATTTTTGCAGTTATCCCGAACGCATTTTGTCTCCATTTCAAATTTATAATGCAATTGATTCAGCATTTAAAAAAATATTTGTTAATATAGAAAATTTTTTAAGAAACGGTAGTGGATGGGTAATTAAAAATATAACTTTCCTAGATCTTCATATAGATAACTATCGCGCTCATAGGGGTGGATGTTGTAATTCTTGTCTTCCAGCTAAATTAAAAAATAAAAAGTCCCTTTTAAACATTAAATGCGATGATAATAAATGCTTTGTTTACAGCATACTAGCAAAATTATACCCAGTGAAAAAAAAATTCAAATCTATCTTTTAAATATAAGAAATATATGAGGAGATTAAAACTTAATGGATTTTCATTTCCAATGGAAATTTCAAAGGTAGGATTGTTTGAAAAGAGAAACAGATTAAGAATTAACGTATATGGTTGGGAAGAAAACGAAGTATTTCCATTGTATATAAGTGCACAATCAAAAACTAATAATGAGATTGATTTACTTTTCTATCAGAAACATTTTTTTCTTATTAAAAATTTTAATAAATTAATGAATAAAAAGAATAGAGTACATTTTTTCTGTAAAAAGTGTTTATGTGGCTTTTCTCGACAGAGCACGCTGAATTCGCATCGTATTTGTGTCAAGATATCAAAGCACAAAAAGTTGCTCTTTTTAATCCCAATACAGTCTTAAAATTTACAAACCTTTCAAAAATGTTATATCACCCCTTCTGTGTATACGCTGACTTCGAGTCATTAACTAAAAAAGTATCAACTGTTTTACCATGTCCATCACAGAGCTACACATCAGTGATAGAAAGACATGAAGCAATTAGTTATACCATAATAGTAACTGATGCTGAAGAGAGACAATATTATTTTTCATGAATACTTCTCTGGAGAAGATGTAATAAAACAGTTTTTAAATACTTTAAAAAGTGTTTCCAAAAAAACTTTTTAAAGAAGTGCATGAAACAACGGAGATTATTGAAAATGTAAACTCTACTTATGATCCGGAGGTGTGTCATATCTGCAAGAAAAAATTTCAACGAAATGATGTAAGAGTTCGAGATCATTGTCATTGGGGCAGGGGTTATATTAGAGGTTTGGCACATCAGTCATGTAATCTTAATTATAGAGCTACATATTTTATACCTGTAGTAATTCAAAATTCCAGAAACTATGACTCTCATTTAATTTTAAAAAATTTACCATCTGATTTCATAAATGCAATTAATATTATACCTGTAAAGATGGAAAAATTCACTATGTTTTCCTTAGGTGCACTCAAATTTTTAGATTCATTTCAATTTTTAGATGCGTCATTATATAGATACTTTAGTAAACAATCTTAAAACCTCGAATCATAATTTTAAAATTTTTAATAATTTTTATAAGAACGAAAAAAAGGCTATCTATTAAAAAGAAAAGGCATTTTTCCTTATTCTTACATTGATGAATTTTCAAAATTAAAAGACACCGAATTGCCATCAAAAGAAGCCCCTTTTTCAATATTCTTACCAACTCCCCTATTAGTGAAGATGAGTATGAATATGCAAGAGATTAGTTTTTAAAGCATTTAAATGTAAAAATCTTGCAGATTATTTAGAGTTATACCAAAATGTAGGTACTATATATATATATATATATATTTATATATATATTTATATATATATGTATATATATATATATATATATATATATATATATATACTATATATATATATATATATATATATATATATATATATATTATATATATAAATATATATATAAATATATAAATATATATATAAATATATATATATATATATATATATATATATATATATATATATATATTTATATATATATGTATATATATATATATATATATTTATATATTAGTATATAATATATATATATAAATATATATATATATATATATATATATATATATAAATATATATATATATATATATATATGCAGTATATATATATATATATATATATATATATATATATATATATATATATATATATATATATATATATATATATATATATATATTAGGCTTGCAGAAATATTTTTTTCGTTTCGTCGTACTGCGATGCGATACTATGAACTAGACCCGCTTAATTTTCTGACAAGTTCTGAGCTAACTTGGAACGCGGGGCTTAAGTTCACTAAAGTCGAGTTACAATTATTAAGCGACGTGAATGATTACATATGGTTTGAATCTCAAATGAGAGGGGGGGATTAGTCTCCTAGGTAAAAGGTACATGAGTGCGAACAACCCATATATAACTGAAACGTATACTCCAGATCAACGTCACAACTATATTTTAGCACTGGATGCGAATAATTTATATGGTTATGTGATGAGTCTTCCATTGCCTGTAGGGTATTTTACATGGCTCACTAATGAGAAAGTTCTAAATTTTAATATATTTAATTATACGATATCAATTCTAATGTAGGTTTCATACTTGAAGTTGATTTAACATATCCCGAAAACATTCATGAAAAAACTAATGATTTACCTTTAGCCGTGGAACATTTAAAAATTACATACGAAATGCTTTCTCCTTATTCTAAAAAATTATGCAATAAATTTAATTTACGACATACACTACCTAGTAAAAAACTAATCCCAAACTTTTACCCTAAAAAGAATTGCATTACTCATTATTTAAATCTGAAATATTATGTTGAACAAGGTATTGTAGTGTCTAAAATTCATAAAATATTAGCTTTTAAGCAGCAGCCCTGGTTAAAGAATTACATACATTTTAATAACAAGAAACGGAACTTAGCTACAGATGAATTTACAAAATCATTTTTTAAAAAAATGAATAACAGTTTCTTTGGTCGCCTGATGCTAAATCAACGTAAAAAATTTCAGTGAAAGGTTCTCTAATGGAAAAAGACTATAAAATTAATATGGCTAGTCCTTTATTAGAATACTTTGAACCAATTAGCAATCACTTTACTACTTTCAAAATGAAAAAAAAACCTAATCTCATTCTTGATAAACCTATATATGGTGGATTTTGCATTTTAGAACTATCGAAACTTCATATGTACGAGCTCTATTACTCACATTTTAAAGTAAAATATAACAGAAATTGTGAGCTATTATATATGGATACAGATTCTCTTTATCTTAACATTTATACAGATGATGTATATAAAGATTTGAAAAACTCATTTTTTGATATAATGGATTGTAGTAATTTTCCTTCCGATCATTTTTTACATGATATAAAAAATAAAGATAAATTGGGGTATCTTAAAAGTGAGGTAATAAAACCTATTAAAGAGTTCATAGGACTCAAACCTAAAATGGATGCCTTTTCCTTTGGGGAAACTTGTAAAAAAACTGCCAAAGGTGTAAAAAAATCAACTGTAAAGAATTTTACGATAAATATGTATAAAGAAGTGTTAGAATCTGAATCAATTTTGAAGCATAAACAAGCATCCATTATTTCAAAAAAACATGAACTAACAACCATAGCACAAAACAAAACCAGTTTATCTGCATATTATGACAAAAAATATTTAAATGACGTTGGTATTAGTTCTTTGGCGTATGGACACTTTTTGATAGAGAATGATGATTTTTAAGATATGTAATGCACTATGCTATTGATATTTCGAAATTGAATATATAATCTCTTTCTGTCTCTCTCTCTCTCTCTCTCTCTCTCTCTCTCTCTCTCTCTCTATATATATATATATATATATATATATATATATATTGAAATTTTGTTTTTTGGTTAAATGGTTAACCGTCTCAATTAGGATTTTTTGGTGAAGCAATGTTTTAAGATTATTCGAACTTCGAGATATCAAGAGTATACTGTAATTGTTTATTGTAAATGAATTTATTTATAAAAAGTGAATTAAATATGTTTATAAATATAAAAGCTTTTTCGATGATGAAAATTTTGTGTTTAAAAGTTTTGATTATATTTTGTAATAACTTGTATTCATTAATCCTACTTTACATGTTACTATTATATATTGAAACTATTATTTATGTGTGGGAAAAATGTTTCAAATTATGTATTTTGTAATATCTTATATTCATAAATTGTGCATTACATGTTTCATTCATATGTTGTGTGAAACTATTCTTTGAAAGATGTTTTGATTATTTTGTAATATATTGTATTCATAAATAATATATGTATTTGAAGTAATAAAGGACAGGACCTCTTTTCACAGGAGGCCTGAAGTACACTGAACTTGTGTAAGTTGTGATTTTAAAAATCAACTCACTTGTTTAGTGATTCTTCAGGCTGTCAAATCAGCTGGTCCGAACTTGAGAAGGAATGCTCAAGTTGTTGTCGGAAAAACTCACATTCGAATTTTTTGTATAGTGAATTTCATTTCCGAACTTGAGAAGAAATAATCAAGTTGGTGTCGAAAATACGATTATCTAGACCAGATCAAGAAAATAGCCCGTCAAGGAAACCCAACCAATTGATGTTTTTGTGTGAAAACCATGAGGTCTCAAATCAAGAGATCAGCAGGATATTCGGCTGGCTAATGTGTGCGCTAAAATTCCATATTGGCTGGCCGAATATCTTACAGATTACAAGAAGCAGAACTTTATATCGATGGATGCTGAAGAACAGGTAATATAAAGAACTTTTTCTGTAAGAAATTATTTTAATCTACATAATTGTAATACAATTCTAACACTATAATACAAGCTAATATCTAAGAATGAAGAAAAGCATGGAAACCATATAATTGAACGTATATCCATAGCAGCACTTTATCGCGAAGGTGGTTTGTCAGCGCGTACATCCTGAAATCATGAATGCCCGCTGTTAGCACGAATCGCAAGGGTATACAGTTATTAGCAGGGTAATACTACTGCTAGACGTTTTTCAATTTCAGATTTAATAAATTATAACTACCTTTTACTGAATTGCTATAACCGAGATTTTTACCCCACTTTATAATTTGTTGATACAAATATTTCTCCTCGAGAAACGCAGTTACGTAATCTTTGAGCCATCTATCAATTTTAGAAGCCATATTTAAAATAAATCTTTTATTTTACTATTCAATCTAAAGAAAAAATTTTCAGACAGTTATTCTGAAGCTGCCAAAGTTTTATCTCTAAATGCCATCGCAAAAATGAATTACAAAATCGTTTCAATAAAGTGTGAACGACCTCTGTATTATTAATGTTAATTTTCTAAAAGTACTGCATTTTCTTTATGCATGGGAAAATCCCATGTGCTGTCTTCTTTTGTTTTGCGGACGAAAAACTGAACTTTAGGAGTTGAGAAACTTTTTCAACGAATTGATAGATAGATTTTTGATGGTTTTCTTCAAGTTGATAAAAAAAGTTCAATATATTTAACTGAGCTCCACTTGCAATTGATTTTGCTCACATTGCTGGGTATACAGCGTAGTCGGAGAAATTTCTATTTCAACCATGTTTGTAATGTCAAACAAAAACGAAGAAAATAGCACCCGAGATCAGAATTGTAATTTTAAACAAAAGCTAAGTCGCAAAGTGAATAGTTTATAGTGGGCATAGAAACATAACTAAGTCCTCTGAAAAGTTACCTTGAAACAAGTTTGCATCCAAATTTGAATTTTATCACTTGTTTTGACTGTTTTGTTTCTGATAAAAAAAATTTAATATTTTTGCACTTTGTAAAAAATAAATAAAAAAATAATAATTTTTTTTGACATGTGATTAAAATGTCTTTAAAATTACAATGTTTATAATATATGAAACAGTTTAAGAATATATTGCTATGCATTCGCTTTATTCTAAATTTCAAAATAAGATAGAACTATTTTTCAAATGGATTGGAAAATTTTCCATCTTACCCAATCCTGTCAAGTTTAGGTGAAACGAAGTGTAGTTTAGAGGATAGTCGTTGATCGTCTTTTTTTAAAGGGAGTGGGTAAATGAAATAATTCTTGGAAAAAAAGTATTTGAGTCTATCAGATGTAGCATGATATACTGTAAAATCAGTAGACATAAAATATTGTTCTCGTGAAATTTTAAGTATTTGCATTGAAAAATTAAAAATGCTAATGAATGTTTCGAATGGTATAGTACATTAAAGAATGTCGAAAGAGACATTGTTTCTCTGAAAATCGGAAACTGTAATGTAGTTATTTTGTTTAATTATATATTCTAGTTGTACAATGTTTTTTTCAATATTGATATTGAAAGCTATTTTTATTTTCAGAGGAATAGGAGAATTTAGACAACTGTACAGTTCCAGAATCAAGTCAACAACACAAGGAAGAAAATCAGATGCGAAGAAAAGATACAAGATGTCTGTGAGAAAAATTATAAAATTGTTTAGAAAAAAAGAAAATGAATTACGTATAAATATGGAGTGTTTTAGCCAAGTTTTCTATGCTGAGCGTAAAAGGTTCTTAAGTGGAAATCGAAAAGATTCGTAGGAATTCAGATTTGAAAAAACTATTTTTTTGCTCAGATAAGACAGTATATTATTAGCTATGCAAAGAAGTTAATGAAAACATTCTACATAAAAATGGTCAATATGTTTTCATCTCACTGATTTTGACTTCCAAACCGTTATGCGTATAAGGTCTCTCACGAAAAAACGGTTAAGTCTTACGGTTTTTGGAGAACAATTTTCGTTCTTAAAAAGCCTTATAAGCTCTTAAGATATCCATTTGGAGAAACGATTTCTATGCAGTTTCAAAGGTCTTCGACTGCATGCTAAAAGACATTTGTAAAATTTTGTAGCTCATCACCAAAAGTATTGCTTTTTTGAAGGGTTGTTACTTAAAATCATTCACCAGTTATAAAAGGACAGCGTGCTATTTATCGTTCACTGTAAGCTTATTGTTTTATGGAAAATAAGTTTGTCCTTTTTTTGAATTTTATTCTAAGAAAGTATGTAATAAAGGTGTTGTGACATTCCTTTTTGGTTTCGTTTAACTAGCAGTAGATAATGTAAGTGTGTTAGTTAAAAATTTTCTTATTCCTGCAATTTCGCAATCACTGAATACTCTTTAGAATGCTTTCCGCAAACTGAGCTGAAAATAGTTTGATTCCTTATTTAATTTAAAAATGCATTATTCAGCTGGATTTTATTTTGTGCATTAACTTAAAATGCAACTACATTTCAGTATTGCATTCGACTCAAAAATTATATAATTCTAAACAGAAAGGATGCACCCTCTTTATGTCACTTGAAGTTAAATAAGTATTTAGGTGATCTCACCTGAGATTTCCAATTTTATAAACTAACAAGATGGCTACCTCTCAAGATGATATCTTAAAACGTCATTTAAGTAATCTCCCCAACGAAAGTCTTGAAGTTCGTCTAATATGCAACAATGACTTCAATCATTGTGGTCATTCAAGTTAACATTTACGTTTTAATACAAAGGAAAATTCTCATGTTTGTGAAATATGCAACAAGGCTTTCTCTGAAAGTGGGAGTTTAAAATCTCACCTACGTTGTCATACCCAGGAAAAGCTTCATGTTTGTGAAATATGCAGCATAGCTTTCTCTGAAAGTGGTACGCTAAAGAAACATTTACGTATTCATGCCAAGGAAAAGCCTCATGCATGTGAAATGTGCAACAATACTTTCAGTAAAAGTTGTGATTTAAAATGTCACTTACGTTATCATACCCAGGAAAAGCCTCATGTTTGTGAAATATGCAACAAGGCTTTCTCACAAAGTGGTATTTTAACTACACACTTACGTATTCATACCAAGGAAAAGCCTCATGCATGTGAAATGTGCAACAAGGCTTTCTCACAACGTGGGACTATAAAATCTCATCTACTTTTTCATACCAAGGAAAAGCCTTATGTTTGTAAAATCTGCAACAAGGGTTTCGCTCGTAATAGTAACCTAAATGTACATCTACATATACATGCCAAGGAAAAGCCTCATGTTTGTGAAATATTCAATAAGGCTTTCTCGCAAAGTGGTCATTGAAATTTACATTTACGTATTCATTCCAAGAAAAAACCTCATGCTTGTGAAATATGCAACAAGACTTTCTCACGAAGCGATAAATTAAAAAGACTCGGTGATCAGCGATTGATGCTTCCCTCAACTGAGCTACTGGGTCTTCCTTTTTATCCATCCAGATAGAATTAAAGAAACAATATATATGCTACTGGCTAAGTATGAGCTGCGGCATTCTATAGAATGCCTAAAACTAGCCGGCAATGTATGAAATGATTCTCATTTCTCACATTGCCAAGGCATTCTATAGAATGCCTAATGAGAAACCGGAAAAGTATGAAATACATCTCCGATTCGTTTCGAATATTGTGTGGCAAAGCCCGATATTTTTAATGCGTACCTCAGGCTCAGAATTTGTCAGTTGCCCACATTGTGGTTTGTTCGGAAGTGTCAAAATATTCAATTTTACTTAAACATGTTCAGTAAAAAATTGGGTTTTTTTCCTGTGCTGCATGAAAATGGAGAAGTAAGTTGTTGTTTTAGAGAAGGAGTTATGGTCTATATAGCTGGGGTAGACAACCTATGGCACATGGTACAATTATCAGTGGCACTCAGCACTACTCAACAAATATATCAATTTTTGAATGAACTTCATAAATTTGTAATAGACCTTATATGTGACACACGTCTCCAGAATTTGGATAATTAAGGAATTATGAAAAAATTTAAAAAATAACTTTAAAGGTAAATTTACAGCTTTTTTTTTTTTTTTTGTAAATTATTGAATGCGACAGCTGTAGATATTTAATTGTTTGAAGAGAGAAAATTGCATATGTATTCTGCTTTTCAACTTTTAGTGCTACATATCTAAGTAAAATATCTTTTCTCATACGAAAAATATTCCGAGTCCGCAAAGAAATTGCTTAACAACTGAATGCTCAGAATCATATCAAAGTAAAAGTCACAAATTACACCACATTTTTTGCGATATGAAAGTAGAGCGAAGCGCAGCACTAGGTCCACACTAAAAAAATTTATTTAACTGTAATCAGGGGAAATACTTATAATGTTTATTTCTTATTTTAATAAATATGTTTAAAAAACATAATATATGCACAATTTCGAGGGTTTTTTTTAAAAAAACTTTGTTGAAGAAATACATTGCTCAACAGTGAAAATGCAACACTAAGAAGGAGTGGTCAGAAATTTATGCAAATTTCAGGGTAGACTGACGTCACTGAGTTATGCTAATGATGTTAAATGCGTAGCTCTACTGCGCACGTGGTGAACGATAAAAGGGAAAGGAAGTTGGCGAATGGCCAACTTCGTTCCGTGATTTTTCAGCGGAAAGTAATTGTAAAAATTTTTGTCTTGTGTCACAGGAAACGTGCATAGCACAGAATGCCAGGCTGCCGTCAACGGAAGCATTTCCAGCAGACAGACGACTTTACGAGGGGTATGGTGATCGGGCTGAGAAGGGAAGGTTGGTCGTTTCGTCAAATCGCAGCTGATACCAAACGAGATGCGTCAACGATGCATCGCCTGTGGCGAAGATGGTTGGCGCAGGGAAATGTGACACGTTTGAGAGGTCCAGGCGCAGCCAGAGTGACGTCACCCCGCAAGCCACGTCTACCTCCATTCTTCAGCATGTGCAAGATACCCTGGATATTCCAATATCGACCAGAACCATTTCCCGTCGATTGGTTGAAAGTGGCCTGCACTCACGGCGTCCGCTCAGAACACTAGCATTGACTCCACATCGCAGACGTGCACGCTTGGAATGGTGCCGGGCTAGAGCGATTTGGATGACGGAATAGTTGAACGTCGTGTTCTCAGATGAGTCACGCTTCTGTTTTTTCAATGATAGTCAGTGCATAGAGTGTGGCGTCGCCGTGGAGAAAGGTCTAATCCGGCATTAACTGTGGAGCGCCCTACCGCTCGACAACGCGGCATCATGGTTTGGGGCGCTATTGAGTATGATAGCACGTCACCTCTAGTACGTATTCAGGGCACTTTAAATGCTCAACGCTACGTGCAGAATGTGCTGCGCCTGGTGGCAATCCCTTACCTTCAGGGGCTGCCCAATGCTATTTTTCAGCAGGATAATGCCCGCCCACACACTGCTCGCATCTCCCAACATACTCTACGAGGTGTACAGATGCTTCCGTGGCCAGCGTACTCTCCTGATCTCTCACCAATCGAACACGTGTGGGATGTCATTGGACGCCGTTTGCAAACTCTGCCCCTGCCTCGTACGAACGACCCACTTTGGCAAATGGTTGAAAGGGAATGGAGAACCATCCCTCAGGACAGCATCCGCACTCTTATTGACTCTGTACCTAGACGCATTTCTTCGTGCATCGCGGTGGTTCTACGTCCTACTGAGTCGATGCCGTGCGCATTGTGTAACCTGAATATCGGTTTGAAATAAACATCAATTATTGTTCCTTGTTGTCTCTGTCTTTTCCCCAAATTTCATCCCTTTTGAACCACTGCTTCTTGGTGTTGCATTTTCACTGTCGAGCAGTGTAGTTATATTTTATGCTGTTTATTTTTATGTTACGAAATATTTTTAATTGATGCAAAAATAATATGTGATAAAGCTGTAAATCTATATAATTGAACTCCGTTCTCTAACTCTGCATACATTATCGCGGGAATAGAATTGTATCAAAAAAACTTATCATGACCTTATTTCATACTTTGCCTAAACAGCTTTAGTCATTCTATAGAATGCCTAGGCAAAGTATGAAATAATTCTTTTATTTCATACTTTACCTAAAAAATGTCTGGCATTCTATACAATGCTGGTATTTCATACTTTGCCGGTAACATATATAATACAAATTAAGCTCACATTTTGTCTATACTAACTAAATTTACATTCTCCTATCACCAATAAAAACAAATATTAAATGCTCTTTTTTTTTTAATCAAAAATAAAAACAGTGGATTTTTTTTATTTACAAAACATTTAAAATGCTACGTCTTTAATCATAAAGTATAATTAAACTGTGGAGAGTGCTTTTGAAAAGTTTTCAGCACTTTGAAGAAAAAATAACATCATAAGAACAATAGAACCATAATCTAGCCATTTTACTGGGTGTGTAGACATTTTTTTTTCAATGTCTCCCCCCCTTCTTTTGTGGCCGCGGTAGCCGAGTGGTATAGGTATCGGACTGTGGCTTGCTTTGTCACAGGTTCGAGCCGAGTACCACTAAAGACCCGCCGTGTAGGGCAGCGATGCACGTTAAATCTGTCGAGAGCTGAAACGTCCTCCCGTTGGTGTGGTGCGGTAGTTAGAAGAGGGGGTGCCATCTCAGGTGCCGTCCACGTCACTTGACCATGGTTCAAAATTACGTGGTCCGTCGCCAAAAGCCCTCGTGTAGCTGAACATTGCGACGTTAATATTCAATCAATCAATCAACCCCCCCTTCTTTTATCTAGCACAAATTTCGCTGAATTCCAACAACAAAACTAACACTTACAACTAATGACTCACTGTAAACAAAAAATAAAACCAAATCATGTTTTAAAAAAATTTATTTTGAAAATTTTACACATACATAACAAACATTAAAAAATAAAACATTCACATTTTTAATTCAAGGATATCAATATATATATATATATATATACATACATACACATACTTAAAGATGAAAGCATGTTTTTAAAATCACACTTATAAATATCCATAAAATATAAAAAAGAAAATTCAGAACTATGTATATAATTTATTAAAAAGATTAAAATCCTTTTTTTTTTAATTCTCTTACAAACGAAGGCATGTCTGGCTCTAATTAACATTTCTAAAAACTGCTATTCAAAAAATGCTACACATTGGAACAATATGGAGAAAATTTTAAGTTTAAATTATAAGTTAGCTTGAAACACAAGTCAACAGCTTTACGTATAGTATTCATTTCTATATACAGTTCTCTTCTAGAACTAAAAACATTTTTTGAGGTTTGCACTTCTCCCCAATAACCAGAACAAAGGGCTATCTCCTTTCTCCTCCAAGTAATCGATTTTCTCTCATGAATTTATCATTTTTTTCACAAACCTGAAAGTAAATAAGTCATTAAAAGATGGTTTAAACAAAACATTTTTTTTTCTGTTTATGCAATTCAAAAGGGGAAACTTGATATAAGGAAAGAGGTGCATTAATACAGTGTACTAGCTGAAATATCCGTTCTTCGTACGGGTTAAATTTTAAAATAAATAAATTGTTTAGCTTTTTTTTTGCAAACATAATATATTTTAAAGAGTGCAGAGCAGTGTATCTAAAAGTTTAAAATTTTTTAAGGAGTGTTCACATTGCAATTTGGCTTCACAGAAAAGAATGATTTCATAAAAACGTATATTTGAATTTAAGAGAGAAAATTAACATGCTAAAAAGGTAAAGAGAAATTAAAGAATGGAAATATAAATAAAAATTATAACAGAGAAGTAATAACAGTAGTATGTTTCAGCTATGGGAACTATGAGTGAAATAACCTAAAATGGATAATCTAAAAGAAAATTTAATTATGTGATAAATCGTTTCCCTAAAATATTATGAATAAGGTATTAGGAAGCCTTCTACAGGTAAAAAATTTAATTAGTACAAACTAAAATTTAAAAAAATAAATAAAATAAGCGTACATTGTAATAAACCATGAAATTAAATTTTCTGTAGCATTAAAATAATATTACATGAAGAACGGATGCGTAATACTATCTCACATCTATATTACATTTAATATTTATTTTAGATGAAATACAATAGTGAGAGAGAAAAAATTAAATTAATAATAAATAAAATACAAAAACTATCTAAAACAAACCTCGTTTAAAAAAACTATAATGAACCTAAAAAGAGAGAAATATTAAACATTGTTGATAAAAAAATTAATTTTTTAAACGATGCTTTTTTGCAATATCTAAATTTAAAAAATATTTGTTTTTCTGTTGCAAGAAACAAAATGAGGAAATACAATGATAATTAATTATATTAATATTTGAAATATATACATCATATATGAACAGTATCGTATGTACAAAGTATATGATCTTCATAATTTTAAATGAGGAACATATATCAAAAGCTAAGTTAAATCTACGGATGGATCTACGCATGGGCTAAATGGGCTGCAGCCCAGGGCCCCCCGTTTCTAGGGGAGTAGATAATAACAGCCGATCTACGGTCGAAGGCGGTACAGAGTTGAGTTGTTTCGCTTCTGTTGCTGAGTTGAATTGTTTTTCTCTTACTATAGTGTGCATGTGGCTCATAGTTGAGTTGTTTTTCTCCTACTATGGTTTTGGTCTACGAGTTGAGAGGAGCGAGTTGAGTTGTTTTCTCCTACTGCTAAGTTGAGTTGTTTTTTTAAAATATGCAAAAAACTGAAGTATGGGAATATTAAACGTGCTCATGGCGCCACCTATTGATCAAAATATACACTAATTATAGATTTTAAAATGATTGAAATAAATAACGCTCAAATAAAAAAATAATAATAATAATAAATCCAAATTCAAACTCAGGTCTCAGATCAAAATGTCTCCATAGGACAATAGTTTTTCAGTTACGCTAACCATTGTCTTATGAAGGCATACAGACCTGAAGAAAACTTTTGTTTATAATCTCATGAATTTAATTTTGCAGCCGAAGCAGATGGCGACGTGTTTTAAAATCATTTTCTTAGTTAAAATGAAATAAAAAAATATTTAATTTAAATTATTTCCATAATTTGTAAATTTTAATTCAGTATAATGATTACACATACACAGTAAAGATGCAAAGTAAATTGATTATTCAGAAAAATAATTGAGTGACGAGTGACCGTAGTATACTCGTCATCAGCGTGAACGGGTTACGATTTAACTTGTCTTAGCTTGAGTGCATTTTGGGAATCGACTTTATGAAAGATTCCAAATTAACTTTAGATTTCGATAAGAAATCTTTGGTCATTCCAGATGACCAAATTAAACAGTTGCCAATGGTCGGAAAGCCGGTCGAGATTGATCCATCCGATACAAAGCTAGATGAACGGCAAAAGCAAAAATTACATTATTTATTTAATAGTTTTAAGGGTCTATTTTCAGACCAGCCTGGGTAAACTCATGTATTATATTATGAAATCGACACTAGGGGCCAGTAGTGTCAAGACCCTATCGTTGATAGAGTCAAACAAGGAATAATTGACTATCGCATTGAGAAAATGTTACAGGAGGGTAAATTCGGCCTATACAATCACCATACGCGTCGCCGGTAGTATTAACGCGCAAAAATAATGGCCTTCCTCCAGATTCTCCAGAGGCGTATCGATTCGCGATTGACTATCGCAAACTCAACGCAATTACGAAGTACCCGAGATACCCATTACCGTTGATAGATAACCTGATCACAAACATTCCGCACACTGCTATGATGTCAACACTCGATTTAAAATCAGGTTTCTTTCCATTGTCCATAAATCCTACGGACATCGAGAAAACCGCGTTTATAACACGCAAGGGCACTTTTGCATTTCTCTGCATGCCATTTGGCCTTTCAGGGGCGGTGCCAAATTTTCAAAAGGCAATAGACATAATCCTAAGGCCTGTTCTATGGCGTTTTGTTAGTTGCTATATGGACGATGTAATTATAACGTCTCCATCATTTAATGAACACATAGATCATTTAAATCAGGTATTTACATTGTTGCGAGACGCAGGTCTAACACTAAATAAGGACAAATGTCACTTTGCACGTGACAAATTGAAGTATTTAGGACTCTTAATTAGTAAAGAAGGGATCGAAACAGACCATAGTAAAGTGAAGGCAATCACAGAAATGAAGCCTCCTAAAAATAGCAAGGAAGTATCGAAATTTTTAGGGATGGCTGTTTGGTACCAAAAATTTATTCCAAATTATGCAGATATATGTGAACCATTATATAGGTTAAAGAAAAAGTGGGCAAAATTTAATTGGTCGACGGAAGCACAGGATTTTTTAATAAAGTTAAGTGAGCATTAACAGAAGTGCCGGTTTTACAATTGCCGAATTTTCAGGAACAGTTTAACTTATTTACGGATGCTAGGGGGGCGGAAGTGGCGCTGTGTTGAATCAAAATCACAGACCTATTGCAATCGCGTCTAGAACCCTGAACAAGGCCGAAAGAAATTACACAGTTACGGAACGCGAGTGTTTGGCGGTGATATGGACGTTGAATAAATTTCGGACTTATTTTGGAACAATGCTGGTAAGGGTCATAACAGATCATGCGGCGTTAACAAAACTCATGAAACGGGAAAAATTTATCCAGTAGGATGATTAGATGGGCGCTCAAACTATCGGAATTTAACATGGAATGGGAACATCGACCTGGTGCCCAGAACGTTGTCGCGGACGTATTGTCTAGGAATCCGGTAGACAATGTGGAAGGATCACAAATCTCGTGCGTGGCTCTTCGAGCCTTAGCTTTGAACTCCAGGGAACAATTAATTCAAGAACAACGGGAAGATCCTGAGTTAGGGCACATCTATCGTTATTTGGAAAATCCGGACAATGGGGTTCAGCTAATGCAACTGTATGTGAGGTTCAGTTAATGCAGATGTATGTATGAAGTAATAAAGCACGAATTTCATGATTAGCCATTAGCAAGCCATTTAGGAAAGAAAAATACGTATTTAAAATTACGTGATACGTGTTATTTTCTGTATATGAGGAAATATATATTTAAATATGTATCAACCTGTGACCGGTGTGAAAAATTTAATTATAAAATCGTGCTACCAGCTGTTCGATTAATTGCGATAGTACCTAATTATCCCAATGAAATCGTGACGTGAGACTTACTAGGCCCTTACCCAGCATCCTGACACGAAAGATATAGATTTATATTGGTAATAACTGACCACTTCACTAAGTGGGGGAGTGAGCTTATACCTTTACGAAAAACTTCGGCCCAGGCCCATAGCTAAGGCCCTTTTTGAAAATTATATTTCACGATATGGAGCTCCTATTTCTTTGGTGATAATGGTCCCCAATTTATATCCGATGTCTTTGAACACTTAAGTCACATGTTGAACATAAAACCTATTAAAACGGTAACATATCGGCCGCAAACGAACTTAACTGAAAGAGTAAACCGCACTTTAGTGCAGATGATAGCTTGTTTTGTGTAGAGGAAAATCACGATAACTGGGATCGATTTCTGCATGAGTTCTCTTTCGCGCTACGCACAGCAGTTAATGAAACTGCGGGTAAAACACCAGCTGAGTTATTCTTAGGTCGAAAAATTATCACACCTTTTCGTGAATTAGTACTGGTAACGGATGGTGCAGAATATGTGGGAGGCAATATTGAAAAATTATTTGATGAGGCGAGTCAGAATGTGCAAAGACAACATAAGACGTGGGAGAAATATTATAATCGAAAAAGAGGAGAGAGGTTAACATCAAAGTCAATGATTTGGTATTGGTACAAACTCATTTTATGAGTGCTGTGAGTAGGAGAGTTGTCGGAAAGTAAATATTGCGCATGCATCATCCAAGAAATTCAGACACAAACAGTTTTGATAGTATTAATGAGTCACTACATCGATGAAAGGGATCTAATAATTGGTTGAATAGGTCGAACTCGGGAAAGTCTAGACGTTTTAGAAAACCCTCGGGAAAATCGAATAAGGGAACGGCCGGATTGGAGGATCTGAGATTTAAGCGTAATAAACCAGTAATGTCAACTGAGACATCGGAAAGGTACGACTGAAAGCGGCCCAAAATATGCAGGAAGCGATCTCTTCAAGGATCCGAATATAAAGATACTAAAAGAAAAGCGCCTGTACTGCCACAGGGGCTAAAAAGAGAAGAGTTCCATCATCAATATCTTCTAGAACTCGTAAATATATCAGGAACAGTTTTAATAAACACCCTTCACAGGGACTAGAGACCTTTCCAGGTACATCCAATCAACAACAGATGAGGAGGTTCAGTCCACCTAAAGAAGAGAGCAGGCGAGGAGCAAGAGTACAGTCTGACAGGGCCCGAGAAACCAGGACAACAGGTAGCAAAGGTCACAGTGCAGCTGAGGGGAGACCAATGCGGTCTGGAAAGACAACAACAGTGAGACCTTTCCCGTATTACCTCAGGACCTCCCGTATTACCTCAGGAGGCTCCTCCTACCAGAGGAGCACTGGGATCGACAGTCTACCGCAGAACAGCCTCAGGAGAAGGAGCCTCAGCATGGAAGCCTTAGATGGAGCTCCGGCTGATAGGAGCATATAGAAGACAAAGAAAAAAATCAGGTTGTATGGTCCTTTTTTCGTTTTCTTGCTGGCAAGCAGTCAGGTGTTTTTGCATAACCAAGTCAAGATTTTTTAAAAATATTTTTGTGTACAAGAGTTGACACTAAGTTGTGTGCATTTTTCAAGTAAGAAAAATGAACTCTAGTATATTAATTTCTCTTCCAAAATGTGGAAACAATGGTTTTTGGACATTTGTTTGCAATTTCTGACTTGAAGGCTCTGCGGGAATATCCGGCATTGTTATATATATATATATATATATATATATATATATATATATATATATATACATATTGTAAATTGTATGTATATGTATATTTTTAATTCACATCTGGTGGCTTGGGACGTGGTGTAGTTAGGCAATGCTAACAATAACACTAACAAGCGCAGCAGGCATGGTATGGGAGTTTTGAGGAGCCAGATGTATTAATTGATATATTATAAAATGATGTGTAAAATGTAAAAATGTATTTGTGCATACAGTTTATGTTTTTTTTCTTCAGTAAATTTAAACAGTTCTCATTTCAGGGTAGCTGACCCTGATCATTGTATAGAAAGCACTGATTCGTCTGTAAATAAAGCAAGAATAAGTATGTTAAAAAATATAAGTAGTTAAGTAAAGCACACGGCCAGGTTTTTCCACGCTTGTGGTTTTTTCCTCGTTTCATAGCCGGAATTGGGTGTGCTGTAGGGAATTCTAAACCTGAAAATGTGTACGTCAAATAACAAGCAATTTAAAACGGAGCTTTGGGTCGTCATTCTTTTCTTTCCCTTAGCGTAGGAAACTTCTTAAAGCACCAGATAGTTAGATATATTAAATTCGTACAGACTACGAATTAAGTTTTTTAGAGTTTGTTACGCAATTTATTTCAGGCCATTTTGACCTTCGAATAAATCCCGTTTTCTTCTTGGAGGAATGTGACGAATCTTTACGGCACTTTTCCACTAATACTCTTGGGCGTCGTTGGGGATTGTAAATTTGCGTATATTTCCAATCAGATCTAAAAAAAGAAGATGGGGTATGCAAATCGGATAGGGTATTTAAGGAAAGCGTTGTGAGTTAGCTTTAAGAAGGCGATTGAGCCAGGAGCAGTAGTGACGAGATTAGGAAGATTCAAGTGGATTAAGAGATTAGAGTATTGCTGTTTTTATTCAGCGAAGTAGCCTTAGAGAGATTAATCTACCTGGAGAAAACTACATTACAGCCAGGTGATATATTCTAACTTAGTCTATCTGACCACAAGCATTAATCTATACATATAAATAAAAATGAAGTGTCTGTTTGTAATTTGAAATTAACAGCTTTTTACTAAATGCATTTAAAGTATATACGTACTTACATGAAAAAATCAATTTTTAAAATTTTTGTCTGTCTGCCTGTCTATCTATCTGTCTTTCTGTCAATCTGTTTGTTCCGGCTAATCTCTGAAACGGCTGGACTAATTTTGACGAAACTTTCACTGCAGATAGCTAATGATATAAGGAATAACTTAGGCTACTTTTTTTTAGAAAAAAAATTAGGATTCCGAGAAAATAAAATTAAAACCAATGAAATAGTGAGCAATATCCGATTCAAATAGGGATTATTTATTTCAATGGGGACTATTTTTATTCAATAGGAACTATTTTCATTCAATAGGGACTATTTTTATTTAATAAGTATTATTTTATTTCGTGAGCCTTCTGTCTCAACGATTGCTAGCAGTTATATCAAACTTTATTCTTTGATTAGGTTGCTGCCATTCGCGACATTTCCCGTTCATGTCTTGATCCTAATGATTTTATAATCCTTAGACCTATTTTGATCCTAAAGATTTTAGTCCTCACCCCATCGACAGTGTCAAAGGTCATGCGTCCCTTTCACCCTTTGCTCAACAAAAGCAAAGAAAAAAATAATACAAAAAAGAAACAGATTCACAAAGTAGAAGAAAAATTTTCGTAAACTCTGCAAAGTGAATAAACACTTTTTTGTTAAACTCCACGTGGACGAAGTCGTGGGTGACAGCTATTTAACATAAAATAAGCGCATTAGAAAGTAATATTAACGTATTACACATCCAGATAAAAAATATTTACACTATTTTTAGCGTTTATTACACAAAATTTGTAACAATGTGTTACTTTTGCTGAGCAGGTAGGTGTTTTGAAAAATCGACCCACAAGAAAGTTACGGGGCGTCATAAATAATAATAACAATAATAAAAAATCAGCAATTATACCTAAAGACTTAAAATTTAGCAAACATGTTTTTTTTGTTCAGCTGAGTTATGTAAAAAGCTTTTTTTGTTGTTGTTTAATTTATACAATTCACGTAAAATTAACTCATTGTAAACTTCCTTCTCCTTCAGTCTGTATTTTTTAATTTTTAAATTCGCCCGTGCGAAGAATGGGTAAACCAGCTAGTTGATAATAAAGTTAGTTAACTTTAATGAATGTTAATAATTTCAAGTTGCGTGTACTTCTCGGACCTCCTCTTCCAGTAAACCCATTCGATATTGAGCTTAGTAACTGATTAATTTCATACTTCGTAATTTAATTGAATAGTAAAGGTAAAACCCTTTGACGTAGACATATAGTTGAATATTTGTAATTAGAAGGTTAATATTTGAACTAAGTGAATAATTATAATTTGTTATTATACAAATGGCGTCTGGTCATTCTTTGCCTCAAGTTAATCTTAGTGTCCAGGGTGGAACCCAGGGGGGTTCTCACAGTGGTGCCCAACGTCATAATAACCCCGAGTTTAGAGTTGGATCTAATTTTCGAGTAATCCCCGAGCAATATTTGAATTAAAATTTTGCATTGAATTAGAACAAAACTCAAACTTTTCCATGAGACTCTTTGCCTTTCATTTCTCTCTCCTAAATTTTTTATAATCTTCATTGTTTCTATTTTTGAATAATTAATGGTATCCGACATTAAATTTGAGGTACTATTCATGGTTGGTATAATATTATTGAAAGGAGAACATTGCTTTTACTACAAACTCAACTGCAGTATTACAGAATATCAGTTTGAATTTTTGTTCTTGCATTCATTTCTGTATCTTGAAATTCGGGTGAAGAAGACCTCATGCTTGGCATATATGAACCATCTCAATTATTTACTGAAGAATATATAGATAGCTGACTCTGAGAAGAATATAAAATTTCCTCATTAGAGAGTGAAATATGTGCAAGTGTCGTTCATAATTAAATAGGTTTTTAAAGGACTGTCTACAAAATTTAGCATAGCACACATCTACAACAGAGTGACTTTCAAATATGACGACAGAGTACGATGCGAATCAAATTGTCTTTGGCATAAAGTGTAAGACATTGTATGAACTCGGATAGTTAATTGTTTATCTATAAAATATAAAAAGAGAAAATTTCAGAACTATATTCAAACCTAAAATTACGAATGGAAATATTAAAAATGGAAATTTAATTTAGAAGTAGAAATGAAATCAATTCAAATTAAAAATAAAATATTTACATAACTTCAGCAGCACTGGATATATAAAAAATGGCATATAACGACAACAGTAAGCACTTGTTATCTAGAGAGATTATGTGATAAAAATCTTCTTTATTCCTTTACTTAAATTAATACATGGACAGAATCAAACATTTTTCAATTACAGCTAAAATTCACATTTAACATACAGCAGTATGCAAATTTAAAGAGATTAAAGATTTACATATTCACAGATTATAAATTTTAATGGTTGTAAATAACTATTCTTATATGATAAACTAGAACCAAAGTAAAAACAAAATATTCAAATTCAACAAATATAATTACATACAACTATACTATTTAGCACATCCGTAAGTGTAGTAATAGGTTATGTCATAAATAAGAATACTATACAAATTAAAATTAATTTAACTCACATCAGTATGAGTAATAACATAAATTATTTGAAATTATTGGGAAGTGTATATAAAACTTAATTGTATGAGCTAATAATGAAAGAATTGATTCCCCTAACTTAATACCAATTAAAATATCGATAGTTAAAATTAATATTATAATACTCATTAAAGACTACTATTAATAATTAAATACTAATTATATATAACAAATTACACGAAAGGAAAAACAAGGAATTCTGGATTCTTGCCCTGAAATATCACTCTGAAGAGATTCCTGAAAACGTCTGAAACGTCGAAAATCCTAAAGTAAAAGATTAATTCATCTGGAAATCAATCAGCACTTTTGTTGAAACGAGTACTCTGATTGGACAATGCTCCATAAATCGAAAAGCCCACTCAATCCAACCAGAAATACGGGGGAATAAGGGTACGGTAAATCTAGTGTGAAATCACCCAATAAAGTTTTTTAAATCGCAAGTGGAAAAAGAACATCTAAAAACACATCTGTTGCATTGATTTTACTTGGTCATTCAGAAAAGGCTGGATCCTAGCCCGGCTCACTTATTCCGCCAAATTTTTGGCGATAAAGTTTACAATATAGCAACCCTGAAAAATTTAGGATAATAGCAACCCTACCCGAACAGGAATTTTTTTTTCGGGACTTGGTAATTCTTTCGGCGACACTTGTCTTCGGTGGTTTGCAAGAGATATTTCTAGAAAGTAAAGAAATAAAGAAATGAGTGGATTTTTTCTTTCTTTTTTTGAATGAAACAACTGCGGAAAGAATATTTGTGGGAGATAAGGGGAGATGTGCGCGCGTTCAGTAATTCAATTTGCATGATGTTTTTTCTCATTACCATAGAGTGCCGATTTAAGCTCATTTCGGGCCCTCAGAGTAGAAGATCTGTGACGAATCTGTACGGAACCTTTCCATAGGTGTGGTGTAGGGATATTTAATTCTGTAAATGTTACGTTCTTGTAAAGAGTATTTTAGGTCGTAATTTTTTTCTTTCCCTTAAGGAAGGAAATTCTTTAGTATCCAATTGGTAGATATATATATTAAAGTCGTCGGGACTGTAAAGCAAGTCTAGGAATTGGTTACGTAATTTATTTTCAGGCCGTTTGTGACCTTCGAATAAATTCCGTTTTCTTTTTGGAGGGGATTGTGACGAATATGTACGGAACCTTTCCACTACTCTTCTGAGGCGTCTTTCTGGGGAATATAAATTCACGTTTATTTCCAATCAACTCCAAAAAGAAGTTTGGGATATTCAAATTAGATAAGGTATTTAAGTCGAGAGTTGCGAGATAGCAAGAGAGATGATGGTAGGCTATTAAACCAACACCGTTAAAAGTAAAACTAGAAGATTCAAAGAGATTAGATTCGTGAAGACATCGTGCTGCTAGACGTACCAGAAAGCTGATATAAGCCAGCGGTAAATATAATTCACGTACGCTTAAAGTAAGCGTCAGGTTGAGATACTTAGTTAAAGTTAATGACAGTTAAGAATTCGAATACGTGTGTTTCTCGGATCTCCTAGTTTCGGTAAACCTTACTTGAGTTGAGCTAGATTAGTAATCAATCGTATTTTTAGTAATTTAATTTAATATAAAGGCAAATCCCTTTAGATGACGTAACATAATTATATTATTTGTTATCAGAGATTTTTGAGGAAATTATAACAAAAATAAATAATATTATTATTCAAAATGGCTTTTGGTGGTTCTTTGCCTCACATTAGTCTTGGTGTTCAAGGTGTGACCCAAGGGGGTCATCACAGATCTACTGGCTCCCTTGGCACTACTGAATCAAAATTTATTACCAGAAAATCTAGTTAAGTCCAGCTTATACGGGCCTCAGGTCCCCGGGTGCCTGCCCCAAACGCCCAATGGATAAACCGGCACTGCTACTGCATCTTAGAAGCAGCGATTTTTCTGTTTTCTTCTCAAAACCATTTTAAAAACTACGTTTTTTTTAATAGCTTGACGAATGGATATTTTTTTTAAATGAAAGAAGGAAAAGAAGGAAAGAGCAGCTTATCTCAGATTACTGACCCTTCTGAGGGTCTTGATAGAGTTTACTTTCATGTTGACTCTATCCAAATTAGCAAACAAAAGGAATTGCCGTGCTACCTGAAACAGTTAGCTCTTGAAAGAATTAATAATGTCCCCAATGACGCACACACACACACACACACAGTTCATATGTACACACAGACGGCAGTAAACTTGGTAGTGACAGTTCTGGCATGACATCTATATTAGTTTTCGGGACTAGGAAATTATATCAGGGAAAAAATCCAGACTTTTGCTCGGTATTTCGTTCCGAGCTTGTTGCTATTCTAGAGGGACTGAACTCCATTGAGTCGCTTCCGCAGCCAAACGATACCTGGATTTTTTCGGATAGTAGAAATGCCATCCAGCGCTTGGCCAATTGGCATAACGTGAGAGATCACACAGGTGCAGACATCCTCTAGACACTAAAAAGACTTTCCCTTTCTCATCAAATCCACTTCCAGTGGATCCCGTCCCATGTCGACATTGTTGGGAACGAAATTGCGGACAGTTTGACTAGAGCTGGTGCCAGCGAAACTACAACGCCTGCCGCTCCTCTTACTTATTTGGAACTATTTTCAAAGTATAAAGAAAAGAATAAGGCCATTTGGATGGTCCCATCAGTGCACCCATGGTATCAGAGTAAATGTCCTTCTTGGTTCGGAGTAGCAGTACACGAGATCAAACTGCGCTTACTCGTTTCCTTGGGGGTCATTGACTTTTGTCGATGGCATTAAACACTTCGAAAATTGCAACAAGTGCCTTCCCTGCTCAGGACTCCCCTACCATATTTTATCTTGTTTGGGGCTTACCTGGCAGGACTTGGTTCAAGATCCCCTATTGGTATTGGACTTCTTCTGGGTGAATGGACTCATGGACCTGATCTCGGGGACGAGACACAACAACAACAATTTGCGTGTAAAGTTTTCATCCATTGGAATGTTTTTATGTAATGTTAAAAAATACTTTCAACTTATTAGATTTTGTCCAATAACATAAATAAATAAAAATGTCTGCGATTTTTGTATTCTAGTTTTCTAAGGAGCTTTTAGCTTTACATTTCACTTTTAATATCTTTTTATTAGTGCTTTAATTTTTCCTTTCATCCAACGTACATATTCTACAAATCTGCTTTGAACAAATGAGTCTCAATCGCAATACCTCATGGGAAAATTTGAAAACGAACTCGCTTTTCTCCCCTTTGTCTTGCTCGCAAGCGGGCTCAAAAATTGTACCCTCTTTTCAAACTGCTAAACGTAGGCTTATAATATAAACGAATCTAGAGAGGACTAAAGACGGTCTTTCGCCACCAATTTTCATCCATGTAAGCGGGGCTTGAAAGCATTTGAATGTCCTTTTTTTACCATGCAACAGAGATTCGTGAGTGAGCGAATATTAACGTCGCACAGTGGGCAGTTTTCCTAATCTGGCGCACGTAAACCCGAAAAATGAAATTGCGCGAAATAAAGCAACAACCTATAATTAATTGTCCTCTTGAGTTCTCTGGCCATGTGGTAAACAGTTTTTGTCAGTACGTGAATTGAAATAGTCAACAATTATCAGCTTAAATCCGGTTTGTTCTTGTTTCAAGAAACACTTTCAAGAGCTTCATTTTACAATCGCAAGTTCTATCATTTCGTCTGAAAAGGAATTTGCAGACTTTAGCGGTGTTTTTTTGAAAATAGATGCCATGGTTAAGTAATTTCTGGTGTTGACTTTCAAATTAGGCTCCAGTTCAATTAAAATTGTAAAGACATAACATTTAGTGTAGCATGTATGTAAGTTTTTTGTGTTTAATGAACTACAACTTTAAGGATTGACACGGATTGATCACAGTAACACTTAAGTCACATAGAGTAAATATAGACCTTTAATTTAATACCAAATTTAGCTGCTACTTCCAAAGTTGTGGATTTTTTATTTCAGCGTTCGCCGATGATATTACTCGTCATGCCTTATTCAATGTGTGGAAGGAAGAGCAAGATACAACCGCAAAACTAATGTTGTTTTAAATTTAGTTAGAACTACAAGGAACTTTGATAACTATAAGGACCAGCAGCAATTCAAAAATTTATAAAAAATATTAAAAATTTCTGCTCGTTTTTAAGGAAAAAATGGATGAGGTGCCACACAGAAATAAAAAGTTCTTTTCTAAGTCGAATGATGCGTGGTTGTCAGGGGAAGTAAGATTTATATTATATTTTAGTATTTTTAGAAAAATATATAGCTAATATTTTAGTGTGGTACTTTTTATGTTTATTTAAGATTATAGTAATAATTTTTTCAGAATTATAAACTTTAAAATGATTTTTCTCAGTTTGGTTTTTTGTATTCAAAATACTGCTTCTTCCACAATTATTTACCAACCATTTTTTCCCTGTGTCTTATATGTAATGCGTGTAAGAAATTAGCGATCCATTTTGCTGTAAGTTGAATGCGTCGTTTTTAAAAAATTGAAATGTGGGAAATATTAGGCTTTTGGTTGCATTTTAGCATATATATATATATATATATATATATATTGTTGCGTAAATCCTGATTCATGGATTTTATGCAAAATAATTACAAAGAAAATAAACAATTCTTTAAGAGCGGTGCGAATTTGTTATCAGAAATCCAATCCTTTAAATACAGGATTCAGCAGCAATATTCCCACAGTAAATCCCTGAAGGTCTTCACACCTTCAATTGCAATCATACACAATCATCAGTGTTTAAAAAAATACATGTAAGTAAAAGATTATTCATAAGCACAGCCGAGCTAATCGCTATTCAAAACAATCCCCACTATACGCTAGTTAAAATCAGATTGACTGGTTGGGACTGGCACTCGTATTTATAGGCGTGGCAGAAACTTCCAGAAATATAACCGCTCGTGTCATCGAGCGTGACGTTAATGGAGAGATCCACTACTTTTTAGAAGAATCCAGAGGGTTCCGAACTCGTCAACATGGTCGCTAATGACGCCAACTTTGTCGTCAAAGTCACCAAATTGGCCGCCATCTTGGTCGCCAAAAATGATGCCAACTTGGCTCTTCCGCCAAGATTTCCCCAAGTTCTCATTGAATCGCCATTGTAACGTAAGGGAGTGGCATTGCTTGTGAATAGTACAATTTTAACATGAAATAAATATAACATAGAGTAATATAAATGCATTAAACACCCAAATACAAGTTATTTACACAAAATTCGTAACAATATATATATATATATATATATGTAGAGTTGGATATGTGCAATGGACAACCCCACCCCCTGTACTTAGTGTGGAGCAGTCCACACTGACGTCACACCCCGTCAGGAATGTCCGACTAAAGGACATACGGGAAAATATGTAGACGGACGTTAGGGACGCTAAGCTTTAGACGTAGGAGAAAGATGTTCTCCTTTGCTGTTTAGTATAATTTAGATATTTCATCCTTCATCTTGTTGAATAAATCATTTATCATCCTTAGGTTCTAGTCATTTTCCCATAGTTTGGGGGCTGGGCCTTTCTCTTGCATATTAAAGAAAATAACCTCTAGACGAGGAAAAATTTTTAAGACGCGTTAATATTTTTCTTCAGTGGACGCTACATTGCAAAAAGCGTAAAAACAACTTGTTGCTGTTGGACTTTCTTTTTCTTGGATTCCTATAGTGCCTCAACTGGTTTTGGATTTATTGTACGGACTGCTCCCCAACCCCAGGTAGGCAAAATTTAATTAAACGTATTTTTTTGTTTGTTTATTTTGGCTTTAAAATTACTGTACTTAGTAGTTTTAACTCAGAGTGTGATAAGGAAATTTTGATTACAACCTTGCACCGTCTATAAATTTTCAAAGTGATTAATTTTGTATATTAAGATGTCCTGTAAAAATATTAAATTATGCGATATTCCTATAATTGCTAATTCGTTGAAATGTGGTACAACTCGTGCTGTAAAAACATTAAATTATATATTAGGATTCACCGAATTTGACCGTTCTTCGCGAAATAAAATAAGAAATTTTTCTACATTCCCTAAAGGGTTTAGAGTTGAAGAACACAAAGAAAAATTTTAACCGAATTCTCATTGCCTGATTTTATCTCAGTGGCTAATTTATTGCATTTAGACGTAGAAACAAATGAGCAAAATTTATGCAATAGTATATTTAAAGCTTTGACGAACTTAGATGAATTCCAACTAACATTAAATAATTCGGAGACATTCTTTTCTGAAGGCGAAAACGTAGTTTCAAAAACTACGTTTCAAAAACGAATCACGTTAGACAGGAATTTTTCATCGGAAGGGACAGACCAGCACTCCCCTTTTCAACAACATCCGGTCAGTAATGCACCCCTACCCAGCATTCAAGGTTATTCTTTCATGCCGGCACATCAAAACGTTTCATCTCTTTGTACACAAAATACTTTTCCTCCCTATTCAAACGATGCTTCCCTTACAGAGATGAATACCCAGTTTTGGACTTTATTGCGGGATATTTCGGCGACTAGTAGAAAATTTACCGGGGAAGATTTTTATTCTGTAAATAGTTTCTATCGCGATGTTGAAGAAAATTTTGATTTATTGCCAGCTATCAGTTCTTCTCAAAAATTAATTTTCGCGAAACGTCTAGTATGTGGAACTGCTAAATCATTTCTTTTTTCACATAGAAATTTAAATACATACGAGTCATTCAAAAAAGCTTTAATTGAAGAATTTTCGGATTCAGTTACCTCCATAGAAATTCACCGCGAATTAGAAAAAAGAAAAATGTATAAAACCGAGATTTAATGCAATATTTTAATTCCATGCGTGAGTTAGCAAATAGATGTGATTCAAAAATTGACGAAGCATCAATTATCCAGTACGTCATTAATGGAATTGATGGGCCTCGTTCAGATAAAATAATCCTCTATGGTGCAACCTCATTTTCTGAATTTAAGCAGAAATTACGTACCTATGAAACTGTCATTAAAAACATGGGAATACATAACTCTAATTCACCGAATTTTCGTCATTCATATGAAAGCCGAGGACGTCATTTTAAACAACAAAGCTTCCAAAGAAAACCCACAAGATTTAACGTTTCTGACGCAGCTAAAAATCCCCTACGTTGTTTTAATTGTAATGATATAGGTCATCTATCAAAATCTTGTCCTAATCATTCACGTGGCCCCAGATGCCTCTCATGTAATCTTTATGGTCACAAATCATTTGAATGCTGACGAACTAATTTAAATAACACTTCTACACCACCTTCTGGTGTAAATGGTGTGCATGAATTGCCTTCTCCTATTAATATGTGTAAAGACGTAACAATTTTTGGGCGTAAACTTAACGGGTTAGTAGACACAAGCAGCAATTTAACACTATTAAGAAATTCTACTTACATAAATATAGATAAACCGCCACTGAAACTAACCAACACATTATTAACAGGTTTTTGTTTTTCGTGAATTAATGTGATAGGAACTTTTGATTCTGAAATTACTATCGATGATCAGATTTTTCCTGTTACTATTTCTGTTGTACCAAATTCTTGTACAAATTATGACCTTATAATCAGTTGTGACGTAATTAAACAAGCACATCTAAATATATCGCCTACAGGCGTAAAATTTGCACAAATTTTAAGGCCTTCTGATAATGCAAATGAAAATTTTATTATGACGATTTCTGACGGTTCACCCACATTTGATATCGGTCCAAATGTTTCTCAACATGATCGAGCTGAAGTCGAATAACTGCTATCGACATACACGCCTAAAGAAACAAAAACTGTAAACATTGAGCTTGATATCGCTCTCACCGACGACAAACCGATATTTCATAAGCCCCGACGTTTGCCATTTGCTGAACGAGATATAGTGGACGCTCAAGTTGATGAATGGGTTAAAAATGGAATTGTTGAGCCGTGTTCATCCCCTTACGCTAGTCAAGTTGTGGTAGTAAAAAAAAAGACGGGAAATCCAGAGTTTGCATTGATTATAGACGCTTAAATCGCAAACTTATTAAAGATAACTAACCTCTTCCTTTAATTTACGATATTTTAGATTGTCTCCAAAATGCTAAAATATTTACTACTCTAGATCTAAAAAATGGATTTTTCCATGTCGCGGTAAATGAAAGGAGCCGTACATTTATACTAGTTTTGTTACTCACAATGGTCAGTATCAATTCAGACGAATGCCTTTTGGACTGAGTACTTGTCCTTCCACCTTTATGCGGTACATAAATGCCATTTTTCCGACATCTGATTTCGAAAAGTATTGTTCTCCCAGATATGGATGATGTCGTTATTCCCGCTGCTAATGAGTCCCAAGCCCTTGAATATCTAAAAATGGTTTTACAGGTAGCTTGTGATTACGGACTTGAAATAAATTTTTAAAAATATCAATTTTTACATAATACAATTGAGTTTCTTGGCCATATTATAGAAAACAGTAGATTGTTTCCTTCCCTTTCAGAAACTAAAGCTGTTATTAATTATCCTGATCTTAAAAATATTAAAGACGTTCGCCGATTTCTTGGTCTTACTGGCTATTTTAGAAAGTTTTTACCCTAATATTCGACCATAGCAAAACCTTTGAGTGACCTCCTTCGTAAAGATTCCCTTTTCCAATTTTATGCTGAACAACAGACAGCATTTCAAAAATTAAAATACTTACTTTCCCAACAACCCGTTTTAATTATTTTTAACCAAAATTCTCCCACTGAGATTCACACTGACGCGTCAATCAGTGGTTTGGGTGCAGTCCTACTCCAAAAATTCATACACGACAAACAGTTTCACCCTGTATTCTACATGTCAAAAAAGACATCAGACCATGAAAGAAAGTACACTAGTTTTGAACTAGAAGTCCTTGCAGTGGTCGAAGCACTTAAAAAGTTTCGCATCTATATACTAGGAACATCATTCAAAATTATTACTGACTGTGACGCCCTCGTCAAAACACTAAGTAAAAAAGAGCTTAACTGCAGGATAGCCAGATGGGCACTTTATCTCCAAGAATTTAATTATACAATAGAACACCGTACAGGCTCAAAGATGGCTCATGTGGATGCCCTCAGTCGACCTCCACATTGTATGCTAATCTAAAATAGTGTTCATCTTCAATTTCTCAAAGTACAACAGGCTGATGACCAAATAACAGCGATAAAGACGCTTCTAGAAACAACGCCGCATGATAACTATATCGTAAAAAACAAACTTCTTTACAAAACAATCAATGGCACCGATTTACTAGTGGTACCTGACGAAATGCAGGCTAACATCATTAAAACTGCACATGAACGTGGACATTTTGATGTTCTACGCACACAAGATTTAGTTAGCAAAGACTTTTACATCCCACGACTTAAAGACAAAGTTGAAAAATGCATTCAAAACTGTGTTACATGCATTCTCACAAACCGGAAACGTGGTAAACAAGATGGCACGCTTAACCCGATAGAAAAAACGATTTACCACTCCATACATTTCATGTAGATCATTTGGGTCCCCTAGCGACAACTTCTAAGAAATATAAGCATGTTTTTGCAGTGATTGACGCATTCAGTAAATTTACATGGCTGTATCCCACTAGATCTACGGACGCTACAGAAGTCATAAATCGATTAGAAAACCAAAGACATGTCTTCGGAAAAACCCCGTTAGGATTATCACTGATAAAGGATCCGCATTTACTTCCTCCGCATTTGAAGATAACTGTAAAAAGCAAAACATCCTTCATATCTCCATTACAACTGGTCTCCCAAGATCTAATGGCCAAATTGAAAAAACAAAATTCCACCATCATTGCTGTGCTGTCAAAACTTTCTGTCGACGATCCTGAGAAATGGTATTCTCACGTACCCCACCTGCAAGAAATCCTGAACTCAACTTTTCAAAGAAGCATCAAGATGACTCCATTTGAGCTCCTTTTCGGCACCAAGATGAAGTCTTGCCAGGACATTGAGATTGTCGAACTTCTTAACGATGAGATTACAGCTCAATTCCAAGAACAACGGGATGTTCTCCGTCAAGATGCTAAAAAGCAAATCTACAAAGTTCAAGATGAGAATCGCCATACGTACAATCTCCGGCGCAGACAAGCTCATAAATATCAACTACATGACCTAGTAGCAATTAAACGCACTCAGTTTGGTCCAGGCTTGAAACTTAAGCAAAAATACCTTGGACCATACTAAGTTACAAAAGTCAAGCACAATGACACTTATGACGTAGAAAAGTGTGATTTTGTCGACGGACGATCAAAAACGTCTACTTGTGCAGAATTCATGAAACTCTGGCCAAACCAAACTAACTCTACTTGATTTCTCCATTAAAAACTGTTCACAATTTTTCTTCCTGTGAAAGACTTTCATTATGGACATTAACAACAGACTTTTTATCTATTTATTTTTGATTCCATTTTTATTGAATGACTAACATTTTCTTATTTCATTTTAGTACAAATTTAAGTGTTTAGAAGTAGGAGCATCTTACTTCAATATGTTCCTAATCCTTATTCCAGATTCTTGTTTTAGCCTTGATCTTATTTGTATCGTTAACATAATTTGTTTTACCCCGGTGGTAATGTATGAAATTTTTTCTATTTATGAAATATTACTTTAAATTTGTTTATTTTTCAGTATTTTTGTACTTTTTCTTTGATGATATTTTGTGTTGTGTATAATTCTTTCATCTACTGTGTCACTGTGTGTACATTTTTAATATTTCATTACTATGTATCTGCACATTTTATCATTGTAAATAATCAGGCGAGGTCGCCTTCCCGGACATGATGGCCGATGTAGGGTCGGATATGTGCAATGGACAACCCCTCCCCCTGTACTTAGGGTGGAGCAGTCCACACTGACGTCACACCCCGTCAGGAATGTCCGACTAAAGGACACACGGGAAAATATGTAAACGGACGTTAGGGACGCTAAGCTTTAGACGTAGGAGAAAGACGTTCTCCTTTGCTGTTTAGTATAATTTAGATATTTCATCCTTCATCTTGTTAAATAAATCAATTATCATCCTTAGGTTGTAGTCATTTTCCCATATATATATATATATATATGTCATGATTTTAAAGACAGAATCAGATTAAGGTTTAAAAAGGAAGGTGTTTATTCCATCATTTCTACATCAGTTCTGACGCTAAAGGCAGAGAGGCAAAAGCACGCCATGGTCGGGGTTCCACGTGAATAACACGTGAAAAACATCTGGTGAGTGTCGCTGCTTTGAAGATGGTGTTTGCAAGTTAATGCTGACATATGTTGACTATTAAATCTAACGACCTAGAATTAGACATATTTATTGGCTAAGCCATATGTTCGGAAGACATAAATGGACGATTAGTTTGATACTTGAATATGAGAACGGAGAAAGATATAGTCACAAGTGCTAGATAGGGAATTTAATTTTTAATCTAATTTAATTATCCTTACATTTGCCCCCCAATTTTAAAAGGGAATCATGGCGTGGTTTTTTCTCTCTGTACAAACTTAATCAATTTTCAACAAACACAAAACAATACATAGTTATTTAGAAAGACATATCAAACACAGTAGAAATCTTTACGCGCTAGTAATTCTAAAATCAATAAGCAATACAATAAACGAAACTATAACAACAAACACAGTAAGGACACTTCCAACATATGAATTGAAAAACATGACTTTCCATACATATAAATGAAGATTAGCTTGTTCAAATCTTTTCGACATCTAGAATAAGAGCTCACGTTTCCTCCTATTCCTTCATAATAATAGATTCGCATTATAGCTGATAGATATTTTACAAAAAGTTATGTTGGAAAATAATATATCAAACAATAAGATAGTAAATATAAAAATACATGAAATCATACAAATGTTAAAATAATAATTTTGTATAAAAATCTACTCTGGCGCCATCGTAATTATTTTATTGTTATATTACCTTATATTGTTACACACATTTCGCATATATGAAATACATTTTTTAAAAAGATAAAAAAAAAATATAGACACTAATAAAATGAAATTATTAATAATAGGAAAACGGTGTATAACACACAACTTATATGCACTATTCAACACAATAAACAATATTTTATTTCATATGCGTTATAAAACATAAAAATTATAAGAATATAGGAATAAAAGAATACAAGAATATACGAGCACTTTTTTATTATTTTTGAGTCGGAAAAGTGGACTCACTTCAATACTAACTTTTAGTATATATGAAAATTTTCTCAACATTCACTGTAACTTAACAATATCGCATACAATATTTTGAATCTTTCCGTAACCTTCTAAAAATTCGTTTCATAGACAAAAATTCTTGATTTTCTCTTACATCACACATTCACTAATATAAACTGTATCACCTTACTTAATTTTAAACACATCTCTCTGAGAAATCTGCGTCATCAACTCACAGATGTTCAGGGATGCTGATAAGAAACAATGAGAGGTGTACATATCAAACTAAACAAGTTTGTCCTCTTAATGTTTCGAGACATATACAAAATTATAATGATTGTATTCTCCCTTATCCACTGTATAATATCCTAAAATAAACTTCAAGTTATTAAATTAATTTTAATTTTATATAAGAGGAAAATTTCGAGAAATAGTGAATCCTGATATATGGCCAGTATATCAAAACACACAATTTCAAAATAAAAAATATAAATGACATGCAATAAGATTACTGCTGAATAAAATAATTAACAAAACAATTGAATTCAATGGAGAAAAAAGAATACAACTTGACTTTACTTTTGTTTCTTATAACAATCAATATCTCTAGTATTAGCTCTCTGATTAGTCATTTTTCTATAAACTTAATTTATATCTTTCACTTTAAAACACCAATTTCTATCATAACTCTTAACTCATTGACATCTTAAGATAAAATTATGAGAAGTATATTAAAATTTCTCAAAATTTTGTATGACTAAACCTATATACTTTGTTTTCTCAATTAAAGTATAAAGAAAATATCTCATTTATATAACACAAATATATTATAAAATTTAAATACCATATCATATCATATATTATTCTTTTTCGTCGAAAAGTCTTGTTAAGCAGAACTCAGTTATTTCTGTATTACGTAAGATGTTTCTTTTAGTTATTATTTTCTTCTCATTATTATGGGTATTTTGTTGAATGTAATTTAATTGAAAATTTTCAGATGGATGAAAATGTCTTAAACGAACCGAATGAACCAATTCAGTGTCAGTTTTATTAAGGGCATTGGGTCTATCAATTTCAAATAATACATCAGAACATTTTCTTAAAACGGTATAAGGGCCTGAATAAGGGGGACTTAATTTCCTTGTATTGGGGTATTGAAATTCCTCATACATTACTAAGTCACCAACCTTGAAATCAGCTTCCTGAAATTTTTTATCATATCTAATCTTATTTATTTTATAATATTGTTCTGTTCTTTCCTTGGCTAATTTTCTTGCTTCTTCTAAGGGAGGATATATCTCATTATCTTTTAGCGAAATTTCGAAAGGTAAATTACCATACATTAAGTAGGTTGGTGGGAAACCTGTTATTGTATGTGGAGTTTGATTATATTGATGGGTTACTTTTTCTAGAATTTTTGTCCATGGGACTTTATTTGAACTATTACTAATTTCACATTTTAAGCGGGTAATGATGGTTTGATTTACACGTTCAACCTTCCCATTGGTTTGTGGTCTGTGAGAAGTAGTTAATAATTGAGTGATATTATTATGTTTTAAAAAATGCTTAAATTTTGAAGATATGAACGCAGTATTTTTATCACTTAAAATTTTTTCCGGTATGTGTTTCTGAAAGATTTGTCTTAAACAATTTATGTAAGTATCTGTTGTTGCATTTTTTGATGGGAAAGTCCAAATGTACCTAGTTGCATGATCAATAATAATGTGTAAATATTTTTTAACAGAGTTGTAATAATTTAAACCACCTACACTATCTATCGATAAAAGTTCAAAGGGTTTTTCACAAAGGGGAAGTGATTGCATCAGTCCGTATTTTCTCTGATGTGACTTCTTATTTATTTGACAAGTTTCACAGTGTTTCACATAATTTCGTATACCAGTAATAATGTTTATCCAATAATATTGTGGTGATATTAATTTTAACATGGTAGCTACACCAGGGTGGCCAAATTTTTATGAGTTGTTTCCATTAATTTCACTCTTAGAGCTTTGGGTACAATTATTTTATTTAAACCTTGTCTTTTAACTACAAAAACACCATCTCTCTTAAAACATTTAGGAGCTGATGTATTTTCTATATTTTGAAAATGACTTACTTCATTGATATCTAATAAAGGTTCTGGGGTGTATTAATTATATGATAAGCAATAGGATTTCTTGTTAACATATCAGCTTCAACATTAGTGCTACCTTTCTTATATTTTATATCAAAATCATACATAGAAACTTTTAAAGACCATCTAAAAAGTCTACCCGTGGGATTTTTGAAATTTTTAAGCCAAACTAATGCATTATGATCGGTATGAACTGTGAAATGAGATCCATGAAGATAGCAATGGAATTTATCTAAACTATCAATTATAGCTAAGCATTCTAATTCAGTTATTGTATAATTAATTTCATAATTTCTCAGTCGTCTCGAGTGGAATGCAATCGGATGTTGATTTCCATTGGGTTTTTGTTGTTTGAGGATACATGAGATTGCAGTTTTCGATGCATCTACATAAAGATGACAGGGATAATTTGGATTGAATATAGCTAAAATGGGCTTTGAAATTAAGCTGTCTTTAAGTTTTTGAAAAGATTGTTGACATTCTGGGGTCCAATTCCAATTTTGATTCTTTTTAAGAAGATTATTTAAGGGCATTCTTAATTTTGCATATTGAGGAATGAATTTATAATAGACATTAATACTACCAAGAAATCTTTGTAAATCCTTTACATTTCTAGGGGGTAAAAGTTTTTTAATTATTTCGACATTTGTATTATTTGGAGTGTATGACCCTTGTTTTATTTCATATCCTAAGAAATCAATTGTATCTTTGCCAAATTTACACTTCGAATATTTTAATTTAATATTTTCTATTCCACAAATTTTAAAAATTTCCTCTAAATGTTTTGCATGTTCTTCAATTGATTCCGAAAATACTATTATATCGTCAAAATAATTTAATGCAAATTTTATTTGGTATTTATTTAAAATCTGTCTAATAGCTCTTTGAAATATAGCTGGAGAATTTTTATATCCAAAAGGCAAACGATTAAATTGAAAAAGACCGTAATTTGATGTAAATGCAAGTTTTTCAGATTCATTATCATCTAATTTAATGTGCCAATAACCACTACATAGGTCGATGGTTGAGAAAAATTTTGCATGTGTTAATTTGTCTAAAACTGCATCTATTCGGGGAATTGGCTCTGCATCTAATTTTGTGATAGCATTTAGCTTTCTGTAATCGATACATAATCGTGTACGAGCATTATCCTCTTTTTTAAAAGCCAATGTTATAGGGGCAGCGTAAGAACTATAAGATGGTTTTATTATTCCTGCTTTCAATAATGCATCTAATTGTTTTTTTATTTCCGTATCATCTTTAAAAGATGTCCTATATGGTCGATTTACAATGGGTAATTCTGAGGTAAGTATTATTTTAGGAGAATTACATTTTAACTCGCCCACATCAAACTTATTTTTAGCAAAGACATGTTTATATTTATCAATAATCATATTAATAATATCATAATCACTATTAGGAATTATTTCTATATTAAACACATTATCAGTTTTCTTAGTGATAATTTTATTATTACTAAATTTAAGAGTTTCATTTTCTTTAATATTTTTCTTAGATTCATAATTTTTTACAATTTGTTTTCCTCTTTGAAAAATTTTATAATCACTAAAATTAATATTTAATTCAAAAATACTCATAGTTTTATTAGAAATTATTAAGTATTTCAGTTCTACATTTACTATGAGGAATTTAATATTTTCAATAATTTCTCCTATTTTCAATTGTAAAGTAATTGCCTCACTCACCTCAATTTCTCCATTGATGGTGGCAATTTTTGTTTTGATATACTCTACATTGTGGTATCCCTTGATTTGTGTATTATATTTTTTGGAATAATATTGACACTTGTGACCCTGTATCCAAGAGGACATCAACTTGTTTGAAGTTGATTCTTCCTTGGATGATTATAAGTTCTCCTGTTTGATGAGGTTGGAATACCGTATTATTGTTTTGTGTTCTTTGACGGGGGTTGAAAGTTGGAGCATTGGGTCGCAAAACTGTCGGTCGTTGTGGAAATCGTTGGTTTCTTGGATATAGGGTCGGCCGCTGAAGAGAAAAGGACGGGTGATGATAAGAAGGTGATAGAAATTGAGGAGAGTATACATTGTATCTTGAACCGGTTATGGCATCCGGATGTTGAGATTGATCATTTCTCCAATTCCATCCTCCATACTGTTGTCTACGGACAAATTGATTCGTATGGTGAGGTATTCTTGTCACTGGATACTTTGGATATATAATTTCATTCCCATTTGATTTTGATTTTTCTTGGATATCTAAAAGTTTCATTTTTTCCTTCAGCTCCTCTATGTTGTTGCAGCTTCGTAACTGCAGTTCTATGGCTCTATTTTCTTTTAATCCTCTTATGATGTAATATTTTTCAGCTTCTTCTTCCATGTTTATCCGGGATGTGATTTCTTTTACTCTTTAGAAATATTCTATGTGGGTCTCTTTTGAGGTTTTTTCTGTTTTAGATAATTGAAGATGAATCTCCGCTGGATTGACTTGTGTTCCGAATTCTCGTATTAAATTATTTTTCAGTTCGTAAAAACTTTTAGGGATCGATTGTGATTTGATGTAAGTCTTCACAGCTCCATCTACTAACTTGATTATAAATAGGATTTTCTGTTTCTCTGGTATTTCGAAGGAATCGCACGTACTTTCAAAATTTCTAATGAATTTTTGGATGGGTATTTCCAGGCTATATTTTTGGAAAAAAGTCTGTAGATCTTCAAAAACGAATATCATTTTTAATAATGGTTATAGGTTGCTTTAACTTTTCTTCATCAGCATCTAAATTCTCTTCTTGCTTAATTTTATTTTCGTTCTTTGCTTCCATTTTTGAAGTATGATTTTCTGATATTTTGTTAGGAGAAGAGGATGATTCTATTTCTTTAGCGGTAAGAGCGATGTTCTTTCAGGGATTACTAGCACATTTCTATTTCTTCCGTACCATTTTTAATTCCGGCAATCCGACGTCTTCATATATAGGCATACGGCGTAGTCGACGTTCCATAATATTCTCCATATCAGTTATTACAGTCGCTGGCGTTAGTTTTTATTTTAAGATTATTTTATAAAATTTTTTTTATTATTATTATTATAATTATTATTATTATTTTACGTTAATATTTGAAATCCCCTCGCAGATAAAAATCCTGCCGGCTTTAATTCTGTCATGATTTTAAAGACAGAATCAGATTAAGGTTTAAAAAGGAAGGTGTTTATTCCATCGTTTCTACATCAGTTCTGACGCTAAAGGCAGAGAGGCAAAAGCACGCCATGGTCGGGGTTCCACGTGAATAACACGTGAAAAACATCTGGTGAGTGTCGCTGCTTTGAAGATGGTGTTTGCAAGTTAATGCTGATATATGTTGACTATTAAATCTAACGACCTAGAATTAGACATATTTATTGGCTAAGCCATATGTTCGGAAGACATAAATGGACGATTAGTTTGATACTTGAATATGAGAACGGAGAAAGATATAGTCACAAGTGCTAGTTAGGGAATTTAATTTTTAATCTAATTTAATTATCCTTATAGTTGTTTTTAGAGGTATTAAACTTCAAATTGTAATAAAACAACAATGTATCATTCGATTGACATGAATTTTTTATTCGAAATTGTGGCATTACATTTTAAATTTATATCGAATGGGCCCAAAACAAGATTGGATTTTCATAAGCGAATTTTGTTTAGCATTGAAGCGCACTTCTGGTTGTATGGCTACGTCAACAAACAAAACTTAATCCACAAATGTATTACCGTTACATCTAGAAAAACTGACTGTTTGGTGCGCTTTATGGGCTGGTGGGATCAACTTCTTCAAAAACGATGAATACAACGTTACAGTCAATGGTATCGGTATACAGCCATGATTATAACTTTTTTCATTCCTATGAACAATCATGATGTCCAGGAGCTGTGGTTCCAACAAGATATGTCACACAGCTCGTGCCACAATCGATTTATTGAAAGATACGTTTGGTGACCGTCTAATTTCACGTTTTGGACCTCAGAATTGGCCTCCAAGATCTTGTGATTTAACACCGCTAGACTATTTTTTTATGTAAAATTGGTCTATGCGGATAAGCCACAAAACTTGACCAAGGCGTGTTATTGCCGATATTACAGATTGGAAATGGGCAGTCCATGTCAGAAATCATATTTAAAATGTAATGCCACGTAGAATAAAAAAAAAATTTGTCAATCGAATAATACATCGTTGTTTTATTGCAATTTCTTTTATATATATATATGTCAGGTTTGAAAGTTTAGTTTCAAAATTAAGTAATAAATGAAAATAGAGCGAACTCTTTACCATCGCGTAAGGATTTTGAGTAAACAAGCCTGTTAAAAGGGAGCAATTGACGAAGGCGAAGAAACTTGATCAGAACTGAGAACTGGTTCGGCCATCGAACTGGGAGGTGAGACAAGCGAATTGAGTACGGTCGCAAACGCTCCACCTTTTTTGCTTTCAACGACCAATTTTTTGCATTAATCTTTCGGAGGCGCAGCTCTTTTCAGGGCTGGATAGGGCGACATCCGATTTTGGCTACGATCAACGTTTTTCATGAATGGCCTCGATTTCGGACATTATGGATTCCAGAACTCCCCTCTCGACCTTCCACACCGACTGCGACTGCAAAATGTATCAGATATACGGAAATGACTGATGAAATCAGTGGACCGTTACATCATCAAAGGAAAATTTGGAAACTTGTACCCAGATGACGAATGCATTGTCTTGCAACAAAATCTTCTGCAAACCCTACGGACCAAGCACGACCTTTGAGTTTAGCTCTCTCTCTCCCTGCGATACACCTGGTGGGATGAGCAATAATGGAAATAAAATTCAATCAAAAACGTAAATCTCGCCAAAAACAGAAGTTAACAAACGTTAAAGTCAATGGTAAACTTTGTATAAGCCTAAATTGAAAATTACTAACTTAAAATTTCATTCCTAAATTACACCTCGGAACAGAAAGACCAGCTAATCTTCGGCAAAAAAACGATGATACAGACCCAAATAACATACACCACAACGTTACAGTCAATGGTCGTAAATGTTTATGAGGGCGTAACCCAATGCTACTCATGCAATAAGTTCAATCACACCTCAGACCTATGCCACCTAAAACCTACTTTTAAGTGCGGACTTAGTCATCTGACTAAGGACTGTGAAATCCAAAGAGTAGAACAAATGTATTGTATCAACTGCGAAACAGACTGGCGCTAACATGTCCACTATACCCAAAGCCCGAGCCCCTACAAAAAAAACAACAACTCAAATGAATTGAACAATCATATGCAAATGTTTGAAGTGACCAGGTAACTGGTTCCAACAAGATGGTCACCCGATGATTGGTTTGAACTTAATTTCATGGAACGCAAACAAAAATTAGTGAATTTAAAACACAGCTCGAGACCAAGTCACAACATCAACATAAACAATCGATTTATTGAAAAGTCCAAACTTTGACCCCTAAGTATCACCTCTATCTATTGATAAACTCTTTTACTCTAGATCTAGAAACCATTATGCAAGTCAACAGCCACCGTGACTTTAACGCCACACACAATTATTGGAATTGCTCCCCGAAATTCTACCAGAGGAACTCAGCTTAAAAAATTTTTGGACTATTTTTTGAAGACATGGGCTGAGCTGATCATATCTTGTGGCGACTCTTAAAAAATTTAACACCGCAATCACAGACACTAGACTATTTTTTGTGGGGCAAAAAATATTTGAAAGTCATTGGTCTATGCGGCTAAAACACTTAAAGACAACTTAAGCCACAAACATTGACTACGTCATTTGGAAGACAACATCCCTTCAAAGCCGTCAGGCATTTTCCAAACAATTGAAAAAATGCCGTAATAATATACGGCCACAAATGTTGGATTCACTAAAAATTATCTACTAAAAAATCATCGAAAATTGGACGTCCAGATTGGACTACATCCGAGCCAGCCGTGGCAGTCCTATGTCAGAAATCATATGGTCTCAGAATTAAAATGTAATGCCACAAGATTATGTTTCGAATAGAAAAAAATTCATGTCAATCGAATAATACATCAAAGAACTTGTTGTTTTATTGCAATTTAAAAACACTAAAGACCCAGGAGAATCCTCCTGGATTCATACAATATATCATATATGTCAGGTTTGAAAAAAGATTTTAGTTTCAAAATTATCACGCCTTGCCGAAGTATGCTGCACCCACCAGAAAATGAAAATAGAGCGAACTCAAATTTACCATCGCGAAACCAGGAGTCTCCGCCCATTATGAGTAAACAAGCCTGTTAAAAGGGAGCAACGAGCGCTGACGAAGGCGAACGCATACTAGAAAGGACTTGGCTGGTGTCTCCTCGCTGCGATGTTGTATTTGGAAACCCGGTTGCGCGGCAAAAGGTCCGCCATGTTAGATTATATATGATGAAAGTGTAATAAAGGAATATTATAAAGATGATACCCTCCTCATTTAACCAGCAGGCCTGGGGCCTGTCATATATATATATATAATTATATATTTTAAAAAATTCTTATATTGGATTATATATATATATATATATATATATATATATATATATATCTTTATATATAAAAATCTTCTGTTCGTGTGTTTGTCACTAAACTCCTCCTAAACGGCTGGACCGATTTCCATGAAATTTTTTGTGTGGGTCCAAGTAAATTCGAGAATTGTTTAGATTCACAATTCGGTCCGATATCGCAATTAGTTAAAAAGATATTAATTAAAAACATTCAAAAAATACAACTCAACTTTCACCTGCATTGTTGAAACAACGCTATTGTTATAAACAAGTAATATAAAAAAAAATTTAAAATCAATTCCTACTTAAATCAACCAAGAAAAAATCTATTTTAGCTACTTTTTATTAAATAGTTGCAATTAATATATAAATATGTATATACATATAATAGAATCACAACATTAAGTGGTAATTAATTTTTATTAATTATCATTAAAGTATCGTTTTGTCATCGAAAACAATCGTGTACATAAAAATTCCTTTCAATTGAATGCTTTAACACGTGAGAAAAAAACCTTTTCAAATTTTGACATAAGTCGCCAACGTGGCTGTATTTGTAAATTTTTAAATAATTAGTTTTAATCAATTAATTTTTATTAATTATAATTAAAAATTATTCTATTTTCATCCAAAATAATCATGTACATCACATTTCAGCTGAATTGAGCGCTTTAAAATGTATTTTATTAACGATTGAAAATTCCACCAAGATAAATAAATAAATAAACAAACAAATAAAATATGTATAGAGATCGTGAGCTAGTAGTAGGAATTGAAACAGACGTAAGTTGGTGTCGAAAATTGATTTTCAGCCAAACTGGCCAAACCCGGTCTTTATTGTTACGAAAATGCAGACGATTCACGCTTTTTAGCGTTTTTAATTAATATCTTTTCAAATAATCTTTATATATGTAATTCTTCTGTGCGCGTAGTATGTAACTGAACTCCTCCTAAAAGGGTCAAGTACACGGGGCGAGTTTACAAGCTACAAGCCGGCGAGTAAGAAGCCGGCGAGTTGGCGAGTGCGCTAGTTGTCAAGTACACATGAACATTCCACTCGCTCAGTAGCCAAGTAGCTGGCACGTGGAAATATACATTTTCAAGACCGTTCTACTCGTTGCTTCTGGACAATCCACAAGCTACTGTCAAGTACACTTGGCTAGTTTACAATCTAAATCGCTCAAAAGCCGGCGAGTGGCGTGTAAAGTCGCCGGCAGAGTCAACTTTTTCAAGAGCTTTTTTAAAAGCAGCTTTTAAGCGAGTGCGGTGAGTACACTGGGCTAGTTTACGAGCTGCTTGTAAAAAAGCTGGCTTGTAGCTTGTAAACTCGCCCCGTGTACTTGACCCTGAACGGCTGGACCGATTTTGATCAAAGTTTTTGTCTGTTCCAGTGGACTCGAGAATGATTTAGATTTATAATTCGGTTTAGAAATGTTTAATTAATTAATTTTTTATTTATAAATTGTTGATCTTGGAATGTTTTACATTAGATCCGGCAGACCTGCGCTACGATCGCAGTATAGAATATTCAAAAATATTTTATTATAATTCAAGTTGGTCCCGACAGTTGGTGCTGTGATCATTTCAAAAAAATATTTTGTCACTTTTCGTGTTATTATTTTGTTGAAATAAATCGTGTGTTAATTAAATTATTACATTCAGATGTAATTAGTGTTTGAAGAGTTTTGAAATGTGCATAAAAAACTATACATTCTCCAAATTTAGCATGCAATTGAAGTGAGTATTTTACATGATTTTCTATTGAATTTACACGTGCGTTGACAACAATTATCCTAACCTACAAATCTATTTGTGTAGCTAATTGATTACACACATTATAACACTTTTTTTAATTTAAAATTATTTCTAATCGGAAATAGTTTGTGAGAGTGTTTCACTTCTAAGCAACCCAGAAGTATAAAACTTGGCACATAATTACATTGTAATAACTTTTTAATACAAATTTTACTCAAAACGGTCCAGATTGTTAAAGCTTATTCATAAAAATTTCGAATTTTTGAATTTAAAATGTGTGTACAGGACAACGTCTGTCGGGTCCTCTAGTATATATATATATATATATATATATATATATATATATATATATATATATATATATATATGTGTGTGTGTGTGTGTGTGTGTGTGTGCGTATGTATGTGTGTGTGCGTATGTGTGTGTGTGCGTGTGTGCGTGTGTGTGTTATGTAAACCAAAGCAAATAACCATATTTAAAAGCACTTTCTTCAGATAAAATGCACTTCTGTAAGGTTATGTTCAATTATGTTTGTAAAAAGAGACTTCCATAGCGCTTGTATTTTTCTCTCTCTACTTCACCTTATGAGGCGCCATACGCATGTCTGTTATTCTCGAAAAAAGCATTTTTTGGTTTGCAATTTAATTCACTAGCCTGTACTACTCAGTGCTAGTGATGAACTTAGTGGCATCCATTTCAAACGCATTTAAAAGTAATATGTATTGATGAGTATGTATATTAGCTATGTTAATACAAAATTTCTTATCAAATTATTGTATTGTAAATAGAAATATTTTTAGTTGTAGCCCTGTACTACAAGTACGTCAGTGGTTAAAAAATTAAAAACAAGTCATACAAGTTCCACGTCATGTCTAGCTGAATGATTTGATAAATATGATGTGATTAAAAGGAATAAAATGATTATTTGTGTAATTTGTAATGAAAAAGTGACTTCATGTATATACACTCAGGAACATTGAAAACAGCGACCCAAGAATAAAGCATCGGATTGAAATGAAATTTAATACACATAATGACACAGATGAGAGATTCACTTGTTCTAAATAACAAGACAATTAAACGAATACTTGGTGTGCAACGACATAAATACTGGACAACTTCAATAGCACGTTGGACAACATCCAGCTGCAATACATGCCGCCACACGGTCCAGCACTGAGTTGATTAGACACCTTATGTTGTCATGAGGCAGATGGGCGCACAAATCTTGAACAGCCAACTCTAAATCATTTACAGAGTGACACGATGGCATCTGCTGTTTTAGCTGATCAAACACGTGCTCTACAAGGGACAAATCGGGGGAGCAGGCCGGCAATGGAAAAAACAGAAATGATGTAGGGAGTATTGAGCAACTCTTGCTGTATGCGGACGAGCATTATCTTGCTGGAAAATTGCCTCTGGGAGACCATTTAGGAAAGGTCCTACATCGGGTGGAATAATATCATCAACGTTACGTTGGCCCGTTAAGATTCCACGCATCACAATTAAAATGGACCGGCTATCATAGGCTATGCCCCCCAGACCATTACACCAGCTGTACAGGCAGTGTGACGTAGAACAGTGTGGGGGGAATTGTACCGCTCACCAGGGCGCCTCCACACCCGTACACGGTTATTATGTGTCCCCAAAATAAACCGGGATTCATCACTAAACACAACCTTTTGCCAATCTGTGACATTCCACATTGATCTGGCTTGGCACCACTGTAGACGCAGTTGCCGATCTTCCGGTGTTAAAGGGAGTGCACGAAAAGGGGGCTTGGATTTAAGATTTGCTTCTGCAAGGTGTCTGGAAATTGTTTGTGAAACAATTGCTACGCCTACGTCTGCTCGTATCGTTGAATGAGTCACTGTGGGGTCCACAAGTGCTTTCCGCACGATCCTTCGATCCTCTCTTCTCGGGGTCTTCCTGGTCGCTCCAGACCCGGTTTTCCGAGCGTGAGTACCTTCTCGTGTCCACTGTTCCCAACAATTTCAAAGGGCACACTCCGAACGATCCACCTGGCCAGCAACATGGCGCGTCGACCAGCCTGCAGTTTTCATCCCGATGATCATGCCTCTCTCAAACTCGTTTAACTGTGAGAAATGTCTTCAAGCACGTTTACCTGGAATGTTTCGCTTACCAAAGTCTTCCTACAATCGGCGGGTAATCGTCACGTTTATGAATCTTCGAATTTGCGCTGGCTTATGCAGCACCCTCTTCCTGATTGTAGTGCCATCTCGGCTTGTATGAGCATGCGTATTGGCACAAATATTGGATCATTTGCATTTCACATTACGCTGTACTTATTTGCAAAGTTTCGCATTTGTACTTCGCTTTCTTCTTGGGTCGCTATTTTCAATGTTCCTGAGTGTGTGTGTATATATACACTCATGTCCATAAGTTAAGGATAATTCAGAATCCCACAGAAATTGAACTCTAAAATAAAAATTTCACCTGTAGAATTATCACACATATCTTTAAGAAGAATATGCAAATTACAGGAAACCACCAGATGGCGCGGATAGTACGTCACAATGACGAGAGTGTAAGAGAGGGGTATATACGGAAGGGTGGCAAAGAAATAAACTTGTTCACAAGCGCTTTAAAACCCTTTCAGTGCAATAACCGCATAGTTATGGCACAAAGGAAGCATTTGAAAGATTTTACGTGGTAGAATTATTGGATGACTGGAATGTTGACGTAACCAGCTGGAAGTATCAGAGGAACTTAGAATCGCCTAGAGTGTCATCTCCAGGCTTTGGCAACGATTCCAAGATGATGGTAATGTGAGTAGATGTTACAGCACAGGTCGCCCCGAAATACAACACCGAATGAGGACAGGTATTTGGCAGTTACTGCCAATAGAAACAGACGGAGCACAACATCAGACCTTTCTCGTCAGCTCTCTTGAACTACCGGTACGACAGTTTCAAGGCAGACCGTGTACGGACGCTTAGGGCACATTGGTCTATATGCTCGTAGGCCTGTCAGATGTGTTCCACTTACCGCAACTCACTGTCGCCTGCGATTAACCTGGAGTAGAGAGCATGCATTGTGGACACCACAACAATAGTCTTGTGTGATGTTTTCCGACGAGTCCAGGTTTAGTTTGCAGTTTTTATTCTCGCCGGACTTTAATACGGAGAGTGCCAGGTACCCGTTACCACCAAGAGAACACCTTTGAAAGACACCGTTACGGTGGTGCAGGAGGGCTCGTTTGGGGAGGAATTATTCTTGGTTTCAGAACTGCCCTATATGTTCAGAGTGTAACGATGACAGGCCACATCTATCGGGATGTCATTCTGGAACAACATGTACGTATGTTTAGGGGTGCAATGGGTGCTGAATTTCTGTTTATTGATGACAACGCCCGTCCTCACCTTACAAACATTGTAGACGAATGCTTTGAATCGGAGGATATCACCCGTATGGAATGGACAGCATTCTCACCGGACTTGAATCCAGTAGAGCACGTGTGGGATATGCTTGGCCGACGAATTGCAGCCCGTCAACCACCTCCCACCTGTCTACCGGAACTTCGGAGGGCATTGCTTGATGAGTGGTGTAATATTCCCCAAGATCAGATTGATAATTAGATACTCAGCATGCCTAGGCGTTGTAAGGCCTGTATTGCATCGTCCGGGAGACATACTCCGTATTAACCATCATACTAAAAATGTTATACTGTTTTTTGTAGATAGGTCCATTTTTGAAATTTGCTCCAGGGAGTAAAAATCGCAATTTTTATTAATTATGCCAAACATATAGCATCGGTTTTGCTCTTTACTATTTGTTTAATAAATAGACTTAATAAATAAGTAAAATTTGTTTTGCTTCTGTCTCTTTCTTTGACTGAACTTAATTATTCTTAATTTTTGTACATGAGTGTATATATATATATCCAATATTAATTTAAATCCCAATATTAATTTTTATTCGGTTTACTTAAACTTAGTTAAAATTAATAATAATCCAATCAAAACTAATTACTTAGATGTAACACAGTATATTAAGGATTTGAAATTACATAGTAATAGTTATGATAAATGATATGCCTTTAATTTTAATATTATCAAAGTGCATTACTGGAATTCAAATTTATCAATATGTACATATAGAATTTTTATTTTAACTATATTTATCGTAATAATGTATTAGTTAGAGATAAAGCTAATATTTATTTAAATCTTAATAAGTTTTTAATAACTGTATGGAACATTGATATCCTGCTCTAACTTTCTTTGCAATTATCATTATAATGGTTTTTAATGATACAATTTGTGTTACTGTCATTATTTTTTTGTAAAGATTTTTTTAAATAATTCTACAATTTTTAAATAATTCTACAATTTCTAAATAACTCTACAATTATTAAATAGATGGCGCTAAATGCTTAATAAATTTTTAATAATATTTATATATTTTTGCGTATCATTTATATTTTACACTAATATTTATATGAATATATTTTTATGATTTTTTAAAAGTACATATATATGTAAGGGTGTTTTTTTAGAGGTATAGAACTTTAAATTGCAATAAAACAACGATGTATTATTCGGTTGACATGAATTTTTTTTATTCGAAAGATAATCTTGTGGCTTTACATTTTAAATATGATAAATCAAGGCGTAGATTCGTCGAATGGGCTCAAAGCGAGATTGCCGTTGTTCCCGATTTTCATAAGCGAATTTTGTTTAGCGATGAAGCTCACTTCTGGTTGAATGGCTACGTCAACAAACAAAACTGCCGCATTTGGAGTAAAGCTAATCCACAAGTGTATGTCGAAACACCATTACATCCAGAAAAACTGACTGTTTGGTGCGCTTTATGGGCTGGTGGAATCATTGGTCCGTACTTCTTCAAAAACGATGAAGGCCACAACGTTACAGTCAATGGTAATCGGTATAGAGCCATGATTACTAACTTTTTCATTCCTGAATTGAACAATCATGATGTCCAGGAGCTGTGGTTCCAACAAGACGGCGCAACATGTCACACAGCTCGTGCCACAATCGATTTATTGAAAAACACGTTTGGTGACCGCCTAATTTCACGTTTTGGACCTGTGAATTGGCCTCCAAGATCTTGTGATTTAACACCGCTAGACTATTTTCTGTGGGGCTATGTAAAGTCATTGGTCTATGCGGATAAGCCACAAACGCTTGACCATTAGGAAGACAACATTCGCCGTGTTATTGTCGCTATACGGCAACAAATGTTGGAAAAAGTCATCGGAAATTGGACATCCAGATTGGACTACATCCGAGCCAGCCGTGGCAGTCATATGCCAGAAATCATATTTAAAATATATTGCCACAAGATTATCTTTCAAATAAAAAAAATCATGTCAATCGAATAATACATCGTTGTTTTATTGCAATTTTAAGTTCTAAACCTCTAAAAAAAACACCCTTTATATAAACTTCTCAATATCCTTTCGTAATTAATTTTATGCGGATCTGTTTTCATTCTCTTGTACTTGGCGGGAAACACATAACTAATTGTTGCACTCCCGACCTACGTATAGCTATTATCTATGTTAGCGTTGTATTAAATCTACACGGCGAATAATAGTAGGTTATGTTTTTATTTCATATTTTATTAGTTTAATGATTTTTTTAATATTTTAATTCATCCTATGTAATTCTTTCCTTTCCTCTTGGTACGTAGTATGACAGACTACAGGTGCAGGTTGGCTAGCCCCAAAACATATTTAAACCTGTAATCCTGGTTCCTAAGGCCAGGAGTTTGTCCTTGTACTACTGTGCAATTTTCTTCCTATTTATAGTTATCTTAGGTTTATAAATATCTGCATATTTTTATATTTTCGAATAATATATGTTTGTATATATCTGTATCTATATACATATACTAGCCTTTACCCACCCGCTTCACTGGATATTTCACGGTGTTGTATATATGTATACTGTTTACATATATATTAATTACTGATATCTAGCATTAAGAATTCGATTGTATTGAAAAATATATTTATAGTTGTTACACTCTCGCCCTTTGATATAAAAAGAACATAAATTATAATATCTAATTTCTATTTATATCTAAAATAGAAGTAGAAAGATTTTTTTCGCTCACTTAACCTAATAATCAAGTGGATTTCCACCAAAGCAATTTTCAGTGCATCTCTACTCCATAAAATAAACATGCGTGCTAAATTTTAAGTCTAAATCTAACAGAGCAAAAACGGAATTTTTATCATCAATACCTCGTTGACAGCATTCTTAGCGGATTCCAATTCAACAAAAGAAGCATGCAAACCAAATTTTATTATTATAGTCTTAGCAGTACAAAAAACGGGAATTTTTTGTCTATCAATACGCCCCAATAACTCTCCCCGCTTCCCCCTGGAGTTCATTTCCGTAAAATCCATTCTTAGTGGAACTCTATTCAACTAAAAAAAAAGTGCTCAACAAATTTCAAGTAAATGAGTTAAATTCAAAAACAGGGATTTTTCTATAACATGCCCACTCCTTTGAGGTGGTCCGTTTTCGCAAAAATCTTTGTAAAAGGAACTTTATTCCATGAACGGAACATACCTTCTAATTTGCAAGCAGGTGGTTCTGTTAGTTGAAAAGCGGAAATATTTATCTATTACGCACCTTAATCCCCCTCAGTGACCCTTGGGGATCAATTTTTTCCAAAACTATTTTGTAGCGGATCTGTACAACATGAAAGGAATCATTACCAAATTTTAAGACTGTACGTCTAATAGTTTAAAAATGGAAATAATTATGTATAACGCCCCTTAAGCCCTCGCAACGCCACTTAGGAAACGATTTTCACAAAACCCATCCTATAGCGGATCTCTACTTAATGAATGGAATCAGCTTACTAAATTTCGAGATTTTACGTCTAATAGTTTAAAAAAGGAGTTGCCTATAACGCCGCCTAATACTCTACAACGCCCACTTGGGAGTCGATTTTCACAAAACCCATTTTGCAGCGGATCTGTACTCTATTAAAGGAATCCGCTTACCAAATTTCAAGACTGTACGTCTAATAGGTTAAAAATGGAAATAATTATTTATAACGCCCCTTAAGCGCCCTCAACGCCCCTTGGAGGTCGATTTTCGTAAAAATCCTTATGTAGGGAATCTCTACTTTATGAAAGAAATCTGTGTACCAAGTTTCTCATGAATGTACATCTAATAGTTTAGTAATGAAAATAATTATGTATAACGCCCCTTAAACCCCTGTAACGCTCCTTGGGTTTCGAACTTTGCAAAATCCGTTCTTAGCTGACGTCTACTCTATGAAGGGAACCTACCTACCAAATTTCAAGTCTGTAGATTTAATAGTTCCGGAGATATCGTGATTAGTCAGTGAGTCAATGAGTCAGTCAGTGAGTGAGTGAGTCGCTTTTCTCCTTTATATATATAGATAGATAGATATATTTATAAATTGGATTTTATATTTTGGATTATAAATATATATATATCAACATTTTATTATTTTTTTCTTCAAAACTAATTAAGGTAATGTAAAATCGACCCCTTAAGGTGTTTAAAACATCCTCAGAAGCATTACAAAAATGTCATGTCAAAAAATTAATTAACGCAAAAAAGAGCAGAATTTTAAAATTTTTTGAAAGAAATTAAATTTGTAAAATTGTGTGAAGAATATGTAAAAAATTTTATCTCGAATCATTTTCTTAAATAAACATTAGATGAAATTGTAAAATGTAATTTTTAAATACATAATTAAAAAAAAGGCTCAAAGTGTGCCGAGTCTTTTTAAACACTACCTATATCCTTTATTTTACATGTAAAATGTTATTTTTGATTGTATTTGTTTAATCTTTAACAATTATTAAATTTAATTTTTTTAACTTGCTTCACTATTTCTTGTGTATATATTCTCCCACGTGTAAATTACTGCTTATGTTAATATCCTTAGATTCTTGTTCAAAAACTAGTTCCACTTAGCAATAATTTATTCTTGATCAAATTAAACCTGGACATTAATTAGTTAAGACCCTATTAACCTTATTTGTTAGTAAAAAACAGAAAAGAATACCCAATTTACATTAATTACTATGGTTTTTTTATCATTAGATATAATTATGAAGACTTCAAAGCCATAAAATAATTTCCGTGCGCCAGATTGGGAAAAATGCCCACTGTGTGTCGCACTGTTGAGCTACACGAGGGCTTTTAGCGACGGACCTCGTAATTTTTAACCATGGTCAAGTGACGAGGACGACACCTGAGCTGGCACCCTCTCTCCTAACTACCACACCACACCAATAGGTGGACGTTTGTGTGAGCTATCCACAGATTTAACATACATCGTTCCCCTACAAGGCGTGTCTTAAGGGGTACTGAGCTCGAACTCGTGACAAGGCAGCCACGATCCCATACCTTGACCACTAGGCTACCGCGGCCTGAGCAGAGAGATTCACTAGATTTACAATCAATGACACATGGAGATCTTTTAGCTGAAATATACACAATGTAGACATTATGAAAAATGTAATATTAGAAGGAAATATAATTCATGAAAGAAGTCTGTTTCGTGGCCTAATTTAACGAAATCGTAGCAAAGAGAGCACAGCTTTCATACAGAAATAATAAAACTCTTGTTTCAAAAAAAAAAAAAAAGAAAAAAAGAAAAAAATGTAAATTAGAAGTGTTAAAGAAAAAAAAACTGGAAAACAAAACTTTAAATTATTATATTTCATTTTTTAGTTTTAATATTTTAATTAAACAAGTGAAATGAAAGAAATTTTTTAATCATTTTCTACTTAGGTCGACAAAGAAAAATTTTATTTTAGTTAATTAAATTTTATTAATGAATTAATATATTTGAAAAAACTGCATTAACATCAGGTGTCCTCCTCTACAATCTTAAAAAAATTATTTGAACTTGAGAAGATGGATAAAAAGCCTTTTATTAACGATTGAAAATTTGAACAAGATATAAAAATAAATATATATAGAAAGAGTGTGAACTAAGAGTAGAAATTAAAAAAAAAAAAAACTTTCGAGCAAATTTTTGATTTTATTAAAAAGTTTCCTCGATTTTTTTTTAAATTTTCAGTTTTATATAAAAATGTATTTAATATTCCATAAACTTTTTTTTAAAAAACATCCAGTTTTAATTCTATAGCACTGTTCTCAGAGTTAAAGTCTTAAATTCCAAAAGAAAAGTTTCTATGATCGGTAGTTTGATTCTGTTATACTCTTATTGACATTTTACCATCGTATACATGTATGTTATTGAAGAAGGTACTTCTTAGTCGAGAGAGAGAGAGAGATTGATTCGCTTAAGAAATACATTTTCCTTCTGATTAAGAATACTCTTTCAATGATAAAATGCTCAACTGACATCTCCAGATAAAAGTCCATAAATATGAAAAGCAAGTCGCTAAAATATTCGTTATTTAAGGACTTTGAAAAGTAAAACAAGAAAGACAATTGATTTTTTCATTTTGGATAACATATTTTAATACGGAATTAAGCAAGAAGTCTTTGTATATGTTACCGGCAAAGTATTAAATGCCGGCATTCTATAGAATTCATAGGCATTGTATAGAATGCCGGACGTTTTTAGGCAAAGTATGAAATATGAGAATTATTTCATACTTTGCCTAGGCATTGAATAGAATGACCAATACTATTTATGAAAAGTATGAAAAAAGGTCATCATAAGGCTATTATATGAATGACGTACATATTTCTTAAAAATATAAATGTTATTCAGACAAAACAATGGGAGTGTCATTAAAAAATTATTCAAAATACGTAAAGGAAAGGGAAAGTTGTACCAAGCCAAATTTATGTCTTTCTTTTTAAGGATTTTTTGGATCTTATGGCGTCTTAGTGGTACCATTCGATTGCTCTTGAGAAGCCCTTTCCAACTGTGTACGATTTCTGTATTTGGACTTGGTTCTTTGATGCGTATAGGCCGACAATATATTATTTTGACAAAACTTTTTTTTATTTAACGCCGTAATATATTCATTGTCACTATATTACACTAATGTTTTATTTAAAATCGACAGATTTTGATGAGAGCTGTCGATTGAAATTAAAACGAACGTTGTAGCTTCTCCGAGTCAAAAGTTGTACTAAAAGAAAATCTCGATACGCAGGAAAATTACCTCAAAATGGTGGGGCACCCCCTTCCACCGTGTGTGTGATGAGTCACAGTCCTTACTTACCGTAATAAATTCTTTGATTATTTAGCTATCTAGTGGTGTAGTTGAATTTTGGATGGAGATGAGAGAGATATGTAGCGGCAACACCAAACTTATTCGCCGATTCCGTTATAATTCGGTTTTTTTTTTAATTTCCTCCTACTATTGAAGCAATTTTAAAAACGTATTCACGTCAAAAATCAGCAATTTTTTTTAACCAGTTGCTATATTCTGAAACTATGATGAGAGGTGCACCTTGAAACATATTCTCATATTTTCTTTTGTATTCATTTGAATTCAATGTTCACCAGAGTTTCGTCATGACTTAACTTTGTTTCTGACAATTTTGTAATTCATGAATCTATATCATTTGTGATCGAAAAAATCTTTGCAGAAAAAAGATGCACTTTGAAAAGGTTTTCTCATATTTCCCTTTGGTTTCTCTAAAATTCAGTGTTGAATGGATTTTACTAGGGTTTGAAATCCCGTGTTATATATTTTCAATCCCGGGATTTCGGAATCACAATCCCGGGATTAGGGTTCGATTATATATTAAAAATACTTACACATTAGCATAATAAAACTGAAAATATAATTAAAAATTGGTTTAATATTTATTTTATTGAAACAAATAAAAACAATTTAATTCATCATAAAAAACAAATAAAAATAGTACATAATGAAATTTAAAAAAAAACATTTCTTCAATTCTTGTGTTTCTGTGAATAAACTTTTAAAAAACACAGATCATCCAGCGTTTTATCCTTGAAACGGATTCTTATTTTTGTTGCAAACTGTCCAGCCGAAGAAAATGTTTGTTTGGATTCTATGCTAGTAGGTGTTATCGTCATTAAATAGGACTATGTTCTTTTCAGGTAATCCCACGTCTCCCTCTATTTTTTTTAAAAAAGGAGACACTTCTTTTTGAATTTTGGATGACAGTGTCTCAAATCTGATAGACTATACCTCATTTATAATGTTATCTGGTTCTTCTGCTGCACTTAATGGTTTTTGTGCATAAATTGATACAGTTATTGAGTTAGAATGAACCTTGGTGTTAACCTTGTTTGAAATAGAACATCCAGTTGTATGAGCGGGTAATAATGCAATGAGATTGCAAGTGTTTCAAGCAGATCCGCTATTAATTAAGGGCACTTAATTGAAGAAGGAACTGTGACAAAATCTATTCTTGAAATGTTGCTTAGATTATTATGTAAGTATTGCAGTGAGCCACTTCGATATGTGCGACGTTCTTCCATACGAGAAACGAGAGCTGTACATATTTTTCCGTTTACAGCACTTATAATTGCACACAAAAATTCTGCTTAATATTTCATCAACAAAAAATATAAATTTTCTAAAAATTAAATTCTTAGAAAATTTTGATGAGAAAAAAATATTAAAATATAATTCAGAAAAAATTGAATCCCGGGATTAGTTATTTTAATCCCGGATTTGGAAAAAAACACCGAAATCCCGGGGTTGCATACCCTAGATTTTACGTTTGGTGTCATCATGGTTTAGCGTTGCTTCTGATAATCGGTTTCTCATATTATTTTCTGGAGATCATATACATATTTTATGTTATCATACTGTCCGTATATGATATATATATACTCACTTCCAAAAGTTAAGCACGAAGAGGAAAATGCTAATTTCCGGAAGCCAATCAGAATTGAAGAGGATGCAATTCGCTGCAGTGGTAGATGGAAGTATGCAAATATGTTAGGTAACAGCCAATCGTGCTTTCATGTCAAGAAATATGCAAAACGGGCAGTCTTATGAGAAGCCAGCTTTATGAAGGGTTACAGAAGTTGATTGTAAGTGCTGATAGAAGGTTGTTTAAAACTTTCATACAATTTGTTTTCAAGACGTACGTGTTTCTATTACTTCCAGAAAACGAATGGAAGATTCTGAGCGCTGGCGTGCTGTGGGACGCATTGAAGCAGGACAATCGATTACAGATGTTCCTTTTTTCTTCGGCGTTTATTATTCTGTAATTTCACGTTTATGGAAACAATTCCAAACCACACAGACAGTTGTCCGAAGGCCCGTAGGCGGTCGCTCAAGGGTTACAACTCCCGCGGAAGATTAATATATTGCTATTGTAGCCAAGCAGAATCGCAGAGCGACCTCCACACGTGTGATATCTATGGTTACAACGCCCATTGGTAAGGCTATATCTGCAGCTACTGTACGCCGAAGATTACATATGAATGGACTGTATGCCCGGGTACCTCGAGTTTATGTTTCTCTATCCGTCCAATCAAGAGGGGTACAATTAAATTAGTGCTGGGAACATGGCAATCGGACTGTGTCTGAGTGGGGCAATGTCATGTTTACTGATGAATCAAGATTTGCTCTGGAGCCAGATGACAAGCGTATAAGGATATGGCGTAAACAAGGAACACGCAATCAGCCCCAAAACATCACCGAACATCACGCATTCCGAGGCAGAAGCATTATGGTGTGGGCAGAGATTTTAGGATACCGCATCGACATGCACATCTTTAAACGGGATTCTGTGACGGCTGTCCGGTATCCAGATGAAGTCCTAGAACCCATTGCGAGATTGTACGCTGCAGTAGTTGGCCTACTTTTGTTTTAATGGACGGTAACACACGTCCCCATAGAGTTGACATCGTCGTTGACTACCTGGAGAGTGAAAGGATGACGCGTGTGGCGTGGCCAGCATATTCGCCCCACCTTAATCCCATTGAAAAACGTTGGGATGCTCATAGTCGTGCTGTATCTTCACGTTTCCCACCTCCAGCCACTCTTATTGAGCTGGAAACTGCTCTACAAGAAGAATGGCGATTGTTTAATTCTGCGGCGGTTGACTACCTAATTGAAATTATGGTCAGAAGGTGTAAACTTTGCATACAGATGAGGGGGGGATCACATACTCTAATAATGTCCTTTTTTTCATTTTATACTGTTTATTTTCATTTTATACATAATTCTGTTTAGGTCTCCAGTATGACATTATCTGATAACTTACAAAAATTTAATATTATTTTCATTTCTGTATATAATTATTGATTTTGTTTTATGTATAAATATACATGCTACTTTACTGCCAAATTTTGTGTCAATCAAAGCAGTATTTGTTGATTTTTTTGCATTTTACATCTTCGTGCTTAACCTTTGGAAGTGAATGTTTATTTCAGTTAACACTATAGTTATTTATCATTGTGTGTACTCATTTGTTTGCTCTTTGCAATAAAATTAAAATTTTTAACAGAAATATTGCAAAAAAGTATTGTTTCATTAATTCATTTTTTTAGAAACATGGTTTATTTGTTTCATTCAGTACTGTTGGTGGTTTCGGACTATTTCAACGAGGACCTGTTTCAGATAGATTTTTGATTTTAGTTCATACTAATTAAATTTTTTAAATATTGCATATATCGAATACTATTCTATTTCATTTTAATCAGTATGTCATTAATTTTTTCTGTCGTTTTATCTATTGCAGCTTATTTCACCCATAGTTCCCATAGCAGAAACTTTCTACTGCTATCACTTTTCTGTTATAATTTTTATTTACACTTGCATTCATTCATTTCTGTTTACTTTTTAGCATGCTAATTTTCTCTCACACTGAAATAAAAAAAAATTTTCTTAAATGAATGTTCATGTTATAAATCATTTTAAGCGAACTGCAATTTGACCTCAAAGTAAATAATCATTTAACAAAAACAAATTCGTAGATAAACAAAGGTATCTATCTATCTGACTATGTGTATCTATCTTCTCACGAACCGCACGACGTAGGAACTCGCCGAAGGTACCGAAAGTTCGGGAATGATCCAAGGAATCAGATTATACCATTTATGTTCCGAGATTGCAATTAGTTAAAAAGATACTAATTAAAAACCTTAAGAAATATAATTATTTTACCCTTGTTGGCATTTTTACCGCCAAGCGGTGAAGCTCCAATTTTTCGACGTTTTTTTTATCTCCGCCGTTTTTAAAACACGATCTAATTTTTTATGAGATTCAGACAAAAAATAATTACAGAATCGGAAAGATCATTTACTTCGCCACCGTAAGGTATAATTTATTTTACAAAATAATGATATTTTCTATTTTTTACGATTTTTTCTAAAATGAGTCAAAATTGATACGTTTTTATGAAAAGGATTTCTATATCGTTCCGTTTGCATTTTCTTTCTCGTTTATGAAATGATATTCTACACTAAAAAAGTTCATGCTTTTCTCTTTTAAAATCAGTAATTTAAGAAAATAAAATGTCAAAAACATTTTTTTAACGATTTTTCAAAAAATACTCAAAATTTTATTTAAATACTTAATAACTCTCTCTCTCTCTCTTCGTTATTTAAAAAAATAATCTCACGAAACTTTTTTTTACGTGTGTAGAACGATATTTTCCGTAATCTGTACAAAGATTGAAAAAATTGCTTAAAAATTACGGGGTTTTTTTTATAAAATTGTGTTTTTTTCGTCCATTAGTCTTTTTACGATAACTTATTACTAAAGTATTATTGTTAATTTTTTTTGTTTACAAATTACCGTAAATTGCAATCGATGTGTGAAGTTTGAAGGCATTAACTTAAAAATGAAGCCAGAAAAAAACTAAAACTTTAACAAATAACGCAATTTTACATTAGCCAAGGCTTTGGCACCAAAGGAGTAACTTTTCCTCTGTACACTCCACGCTTGAAAGAAGATGCGCCTATAAATATTCAAAATCACTAGATTTGGCGAAAGTGAATATCTCTTCCTTTTATTTTAAAGGTCTTTTCACTCCTTTTTTCCGAGAATTTCGTGGCGTGTTCGGCAAGAGAGTTCAACTTTTACCGATTGTACCCGGGTACTAAACAACATCATCGCTTAATTTTTATGATTTTTTAAAAAATACTCCAAATTTTTTTCGCGCAATTAATAACTTCGCCAGCAATTTTGTAATTGGAAAGATCATCTATTTCGTCACGATATAGTATGTTTTTTTTTTCACAAAACGATATTTTACATATTTTAAGATTTTTCTAAAGTTAATCAATATCGATGCGTTTATGTGAAAATGATTTTTAAATGACGTTTTTTTGTAATGACGTTAATATAGAAATCCCACACACGTACCAGGAACGGCTAATAGCGAAAGGGGAATTTCCATGACAAAATGTTATGCATTTAAAAATGTGCGTGCAACGCCGGGGGTAAATAAACGTGTCTGACAAAGAAAAGAAGCGAAAAAATTTCGAAACAGGGAATTTTAAGTTATACACTCGGTAAAAGCGCAAGCAACGCTAGGCGAAGCGGAGGGAGAAAAAATAAAGTAATTTTGAAAAGAATATTAGAAGTGCTGATTTTGTGAAGGGAAGGGAAAATTTATAAAAGAAGGGAAAGAGCCCGTGCAACGCCGGGCCATGCAGCTAGTACTGCAAGAATAAATAACTTTGTAACATTTTTGTTGTTTACGTGTCTTTTCTATCACTTATGTACGAAACGCCACCTATTGGCTTTCTTTTTTTGAATTATCATTTTTTTTTCTTATCATAAAATATCCCGTGACTTAACGAGGCTAAACCTGCAAACCGTTTTTAATTTTGTTTAATTTTATTGATTTTATAAATTTTTTAAAGTTTTTATACGGATTTTCTGCCTACTTGGTACTTGCTTTAATAGGTTAATTTTATGTTTTTCAAACTTAACCCTTTCGAAGAATGGGCATTTCAGTTAGTTTTAAATAAGTTTATAACAATATAAATAATTATTTACAATACATGTAAAGGTCATTTTTGCAAGTTATAATGAGTCACCCATCCGGTACAGTGGTTAGCGACGCTGACTGCTGTGCCGTAGGGACTGGGTTGGAATCTCGGAGAAGACATGGATGTTTGTAAATGCACAGTGCCTTTGCGGCATGGGGTACTCTAAATAGCCGTCGAGCCGCAAGTCCTCTCGTGGGGTTGGTGGTAGGCCTCTAACCACCCCCAGAGGGTTCTCCTCTAAATTGGGGTGGAATCGATCCAAATCGTACTGTCACCTGTATGGTGCTCAAAGCTACGGATAACGACAGGCGTCACTTAGCCCTTTTCCATGATGAATTTCGTGGGCCTCGATCTGGCCTTTGCCAATCAGGTGGCATTAGTAACAAAAGAGATATAATGGAGCATAAAACAGAATTCTGAAATTCATTTTTAAAAAATTATTATTATTAAAATTTCTTATCCTACATAAAATATATATTCCGTTCAATAAGAATAATTTTTAAAGAGTTAGGGATCGATTTAAAATTGATATTTAAACAATAATAATTATACTTTATTTTGAAATATAGCCTTATATTTACTCTAAAAAGCTCCATTAATAGTTGTCCTTTTTAGGGCATTTAATATTTTATTGGGATGTTTTTTTATTGCGTCTTTCAATAAAGTAGGTTTTAGTGCCATTTTTTAATCAATTTTTTCCCCAAAAAATTGAAAGATGATTATAAATAATCAACCTTATAATTTCAAATCCCAAGGAGGAAGTTATTATTATCAAATGAATGATAAAAAAGTTTGTTTTTTTACATCACATTTTAAGTCAGATACACACATATTTCCATAAAAATTTCTTCCGTTTGTCAACCATTCTCTTAATTTATGAGGTACGGAAAATAAAAAATGGAAAGAACCAAAAGTTGAAACTTTTCCATCATTTTGAACCTTTATCTTACATAGTGAATGTACATAATGAAGATTTGAAAAATCTATTTTAATATTTTAAATTCTAAGAGTATTATATATATATATACTAGCTGTTATACCCGTTCTTCGCACGGGTGAACTGAAAAATTAAACAACACAGATTGAAGGAAAAGGGGGTTCTTAATGAGTTAATTTTATGTGAATTGCAAATTAAACAAAAAAAAGCCTTTGCAATATATCAGCTAAACAAAAAAAAAAGAAAAAAAAACACCTTTGTTAAATTTTAAGTATGTAGATCTAATAACTCATAAAAAGGATTTTCTATATTTATAACTTCTCGTAACACTCTTGAGGATCCATTTTTGAAAATTCCTCACTAAGCTGATCTCTGCTCAGCAAAAGTAGTACATTGTTAAAAGTTTTGTGTAATGAACGCTTAAAATAGCGTAAATAATTAATATCTGAAAGTGTAATACATAATATTACTTTCGGTTGTATTTATTTTATGTTAAAATTGTAATATTCGCAAGCAACGCTGTTTCTTAAATTATAACAGCGATTCAATTAAAAATATAGCGAAATGTTAACGATAGAGTCAAGTTGGCAAATGTCTAGCTACTTTCTACTATTTCATAGCTCGAGCTTTATTAGAGCTTTGTAAGACCCGCCGTGTAGGGAAACGATGCACGTTAATGCTTTACCGCATTATGATTTACTGCAGTTTTTTTCATGCAATATTTTTTTGGGATTACTACATTGAAAATTAAGGGATATACATAAACAAAATACTCCACTTTGGGAAATTTAATCTGTTAGAGCTAATAAACTAATTAAAGATATTCCACTGTAAAATTAATTATAAATTATTAACACCATTCACTAAAAATAAATAGTCAATTCTTTATCTAAGGTCTTTATTAACATACAAAAACATAAGACACTTAAATTTTGACATAAACTATTTTTTCGGGACAAAAATAATAATCTTTGCAATCCGCTGAAAACGCAATATCCGCCACAAAACTATTCGCTTCCCCGCTAAAATACTCATCATAGAATCCGTGCTGCCGTATATCTTGGAAGAGTGGATATCAAAGAATATTCCTGCTAAGTATTGGTAGAATATTTCTTCTAAGTTGGTGTGGTGTGGTAGTTAGGAGAAGGGGCTGACAGCTCAGGTGTCGTCCACGTCACTTGACCATGGTTCAAAATTACGTGGTCCGTTGTCATAAGCCCTAGTGTAGCTGAACAGTGCGACGTTAATATTCACTTACTTCAAAAAATGCAGTGCAGTAGTTATAATTGTTTTTATACTTAAAAATGCAATATATGCCTATTCAACTAAAATTATAGCGTTATAATTAACTACTAACCATAAACAAATTTTGAAAATTTATCCAAATGATGTAGTGTGAAAAAGAAAGTTTATTTACTTTAATTACCAAAACCGATAAAAGCATTTATTTTAAAAAAAGATCAATTTCTTACTACCAAATGTGCATAATAAAATCATAAGAAAAACATTCAAACAAAGAGATTTATAATAACATCTTCCTTCAAAAAATAATTAGGGATTATGCTGATCACAGGAATTAATTAGAAGCTAGAGCCTTGCGTAGCCAAAACAAAAAGGGTTTCTTCACAAACAAAAGATAGGCATATGCTGTCGTGGGCTTTTTTGCAGCGCACGCCAGAATTGCTTGCAGATGGCAGAATTTTTTCCTACTTACTTGACAAATATTGTTATATTTTGGACACTTCCCACAATATCTTTATAAATTATATCCTATGTGTTATTCTGATGTATAAGCTATATTACTGTAAAGTTTCATTAAAATCCATTCAATTGTTTTTGCTTGAAAGGCGAACATCCTCACAAACTTTCGCATTATAATGTAAATATAGATATATTAGGTTGGGGGAAAAGAAATCCATTATTTTTTCGGTAGATGGCTGTTGTGTGGATATCTCGTGAAGTATCGATCAAACAATTTCAAATTTATGCTCGTTGTCAAGAAGACATTTCCCACTAAAAAAATTATTTTGCTTTTTCTTGTTTGGTCCATTCAGTTGTGAGTTACAGGGTGTTAAAAATGGAAGTAACAAAGAGAAAATTTGGTTCTTTTTACAGTTTTCCTTTGATAAAGGCGAAAATGCAAGCCAGGTGGCTGAAATTGCGAATGTTGTTTATGGTGCCAATACTATAACAGCTAATTACGTGCAATTTTGGTTTCGTCCATTCCATTCAAGTATTTTTGATGTTAAAGATGCACTCGCACAGGCAGACCTGGCGTCGAAAATGTCGATAAAATCACAAAAATAATCGAAGTTGACCGGTTTGTTAGTAGTCGTAGCATCGCCCAGGGGCAAAGATCGAGCATAAAACAGCTTTAAGCCATTTGCGCAAAGTTGGATTCAAAAAGAAGCTTTATGTTTGGTTGCCACACCAATTAATACCAAAAAAACATGATGAATTGTATGTCCATCTGCGAAGCTTTGACCAAACAGAATGAAATCAACCCATTTCTTAAACGGATGGTGACTGGGGATGAGAAATGGGTCACATACTACAATATTGTGCGAAAACAATCGTGGTCAAAGTACGGTGAAGCAGCTCAAACGGTGGCCAAACCAGGACTAACGGCCAGAAAGGTTTTACTGTGTATTTGGTGGGACTGGAAAGGAATCATTTATTAGGAGATGCTTCCATATGCTAGAACACTAAATTCAGATCTCTACTGTCAACAACTGGACCGTTTGAAGCCAGAATTGGCCAACAGAAGAGGTGTTGTGTTCCATCAGGACTCGCCAGAACCTCTGGGAGCTTAATTGGGAAGTTTTAATGCATCCACCGCATAGTCCGGACCTGGCACCAAGAGATTACCACCTTTTTCTCACATTTCAAAACCTTCTGAGTGATAAGAAATTGGGATGAAGAGAAGATTGTGAAAATTGATTACTAGATGTTTTCGCCAAAGAGGGCCAAGACTTCTATGAGAGAGGAATTACGAAGCTACCTTTAAAATAGCAACAACTTATACTACAAAACGGTGCATATTTGACCCAAATCGGACAATCGGAATCATGTTAAATAAAATCTTGATTTTCATGCAAAAATAAAGGATTCCTTTTTCCTTAACCTAATATATATATATATATATATATATATATATATATATATATATATATATATATATATATATATATGACATGTTTTGAGTCAGAATCAGACTTAATTTTTAATAGTAACTTTATTCAACTATTTCTACATCTCTTCTGACGCTGAGAGCAGGGAGGAAAAAGCACGCCACGGTGTTGGTTAAGTGAATAACATTGGAAGCACAGTTGTGGTAAGTATCGCGGGTTTTATGATTGTACTTGAAAGGTAATGCTGACATATGGGGGCTATTAAATCTAACGATCTGAAATTAGACATGTTTATTGGCTAGGCCTTATGTTCGGAAGAAATAAATGGGTGATTAGTTTGATACTTGAAGATGTGACCTGAGAAAGATGAGTTAAGTGCTAGATATAGGAAATTTAATTTTTAATCTAATTTAATTATCCTTATATATATATATATATTATATATATATATATATATATATATATATATATATATATACAGTCGACTCTCGATAATTCGAAGTTGGAGGGACCAATGAAAAACTTCGAATTATCAAGAGGGTAGGAAAAAACTCTCAAAATACATGAAGAGATTTTTTTTCTAACACATTTAAATTTAAAACTATGTAATAAAGCAACAATTGTACATAATTTTTAAGTACATTTTATACAGTATAAAAATATGAAATAGAAGTTAAAAGTCCTATATTAAAAGAATACACTTATGTCTTTAAAACAACTATTAAAAGAATACACTTATGTCTTTAAAACAACTCTATTAAAAGAATATACATACTATATATAATTAATCCTTTTTGCCGAAAATATCTGTTATCTTTTTTTTTGTTTTAAGGCATTCAATCTAACTTTGTCAATATATTTTCTAGAACAAATGAAGCCTGTAAAATGTCTGCATCAACATGATTTCGAAGGAAAAAGTTGCGTAGTTTGTTTAATGACACTTTAGCTTCTGACAAAGTTACCGGAGTCAACTCCTCCGATTCTTCTTAATCACTTTCTGTATTATTGTGGTCCAAAGCCACAATTTCAGCGTCACATAGAGCTCCCCATACAGCAATGTCCGTGTCAACCAACACGTAGTCGTCAAACGTCAAATCTTGTTCTGGAAGAGCTTCCCAAAGGGATGGTTCAGCATTAAATTCTGTGAGTGTATCGTCCACGTTAACCAGATTTGGCGAGGGGAAGCCTGACTTTTTAAAACAGCTGTGAATTATCAAAGGAGTAACAGCTCTCCAAGCCTTGTCAATCATGATCAAAGCTGTTAAAATAGAAATATTTGCTACATTCTGCTGATTTTCGAGGTTATCCAAAACGCTTTTAACGACTTCACGACGATAAAAAGTTTTAACATTATGTATGATGCCCTGGTCGAGTAGCTGAAGTTTGGAGGGAAAAATTGAAGTTTCACATTTGATAAAGGTGGTGCATTATTGTGCACAGTACAGTTCTCTAAAAATAAGAGAATATGTCGTTTCTCTCTTTTCATATCCGAGTTCAGTGAGATCAACCATTAATTAAAGAGGTCGGTGGTCATCCATGCCTTCTTGTTTAAGCGGTATTTGGTAAGGAACAAGTTGATGCCCTTGAAACACCGAGGTTTTGCAGATTTTCCTATGACGAGAGGAGTAATCTTTTCCGAGCCGTCCATTACAGCCAGTAAAATAGTTAACCTCTCTTTGCTATGTTTTCCTCCGTGGCATTTTTCTTTTTTGAATGTAAGTGTTTTTTCTGGCAAACACTTGAAAAAGAGTCTGGTTTCATCCGTGTTTAAAATGTTACGTGGTTCGTACTCCTTTATTAGATCCAAAAGCGAGTTCTGCCACTTAGAACAAATGTTAATGTCGACACTTGAGTTTTCCCCGCACATTTTTTTGAAGACTATCCCATTCCTTTTCTTAAATTTTGTAAGCCATTCCTTGCTAGCCGAAAACTCGACTCCTAATTCTTTGGCGAATGCTTTAGCCTTTCCTTCAATAAAGAGTCACCCATCGGAATATTCTGTCCTCGACACTGTCTCATCCATGAAACTAAACACTGTTCAAGACGGGGGAAATTACCTTTACTAACGCGTTTTCTTACTCTACTCTAAAATGCACTAAATATTTACTCTTTATTCTTCAGAATAGTGGAGAGCGGGCTCAGTGGGATTTCAAATGCTTTGGCTACATCGACCTTCCTCTCACCTTCAACTGATTATATCACCTTTTGGTTTTCAGAAATTGTTAAGCACTTGTACTTTTTAAAAGAAGACATGTCGCTTCTTTCACGTGATAAGTCGACTCTGACGTGAGGTGTAAAGTAGCGGCCCAAGTTTTTTTTAAATTAACAGGTAGGAAACGTAAATCACCACAACTTTAGTAAAATAATATTTTTAATTTAAAATTTGTAATCTAAAATGAACACAAGGCGTATTCACAGTTCACACTCAGCTACGGGGTATACTTAATAGCAGGGGTCGACAACTATGGCACGTGGAGCAATTCTTAGTGGCACATTACCGCTTTTTTTTTTAAAAAAAAATAGAATAAAGTTAAATCCCTGTCTCTCCTGTCTTTGCTTCGTACATTTTTATTTCTCGCTTTCAATTCTCTGCCATAAAACTATTCTGCTGAATTATCTTGGATGTAGTTTGAGTGCTTTATTTAAAAAAAAAAAACATCTGTTTGTTTTTTAAATGTGACTCATTATTATAGTAGTAAATACTCAACGCAAATCAAAATTATTGTGCAATACTTGTAAAATGAAGTATCACTCATTACTGCACAGTGAATAAAAAAAGCAGTTTTTTTTCCTTTATCCATCTAATGCTTGGGTATCAAAGGAAAAAAGATAAAACAGATGGCTTAGGAATAAATCAAAATTCTGCTTAGCAAATACCGGAAATATAATAAACGAAGTAGTTATTCTATCAACATGCACACTTTGGACTGAAAATAAGTTCAGTAAAAAACCGCTGGTGGGATGATTAGGTACAGGAAGTGAATCTAACTTCATAATATTGAAGGTTTGAATTATGGAGAGTTTTATAGGATAACTTCGAATTATCGCGTGTTGTAGTCTGGCTAGTCACAAATTTTACTTCGAAATATTGAGAGTACCAAAGCATATGGTTTTAGTTCGAAATATCAAGAGTTTTTTTCTAGGGGCTGAGCATATACTTCGAATTATCGAGAGTCGACTGTATATATATACATATATATATATATATGTATATATATGTATATATATATACATATATATATATATATATATATATATGTATATATATGTATATATATATATACATATATATATATATGTATATATATGCATATATATATACATATATATATATATATATATGACAGGCCCCAGGCCTGCTGGTAAAATAAAGAGGGCATCATCTTCACAATATTCCTTTATTACGCTTTCATCATATATAATCTAACATGGCGGACCTTTTGCCGCGCAACCGGGCGTTACCAAATACAACATCGCAGCGAGGAGACACCAGCCAAATCCTTCCTAGTATGCGTTCGCCTTCGTCAGCGCTCGTTGCTCCTTTTAACAGGCTTGTTTACTCACAAATCCTTACGCGATGGTAAAGAGTTCGCTCTATTTTCATTTATTACTTCCTTAATTTTGAACCTAAACTTTTCAAACCTGACATATATATTTATATAAATGGCACCACGGTTTTTTCCTTCCTGCGCTGGCGTTTCAATCCTTTATGCCATTCATAAAAAAAAATGAAGTCTCTGTTTGTACCTCAGTATTATTGTGAAGATTAGGATTCAACGAGCGGATGCTAGACGCGGAGGTCGATGATCCGGGGCTGAAGGAAGAGTGACGAGAACGGTGGCCGAGTAGGGACCCACCAATCCGTTGTTCACGAGAGAGACGCGTAGGTCACTCTCAACACTCCTGTATTTCAGTATTATTGTGAAGATAAGAATTCAGCGTGGCTTAATCGAACTGTAAATACTGTATTATATGTGTTAAACGTCTGTCGTAGTGACTAGAACTGTGTATTTTGTCCAGCATTAAACGTTAGATTAGAAACAAACGAGAGTGTGATCATTGAATACCCCTAGAACTGTACAATAATCCCACAAAATATGGAGGTACGGCCGCGATATGAACTGTGAGGACTGTTAATATTGCAACAAACGCGATATGAACTGTGAGGACTGTTAATATTGCAACAAACGCGATATGAACTGTGAGGACTGTTAATATTGCAACAAACGCGATATGAACTGTGAGGATTGTTAATATTTCAACAAACGCGATATGGACTGTAAGGACTGTGAATACTGCAACTAACGCGATCTAGACTGTGAACATTTGTGTGTGCATTTCATTGGATATCTATTTGCCTGTGCATGTAGAAGAGAGTTCCACGAAAAAAAAAAAGGTAAGATACCTTTTAATATCCTTCTATTTTAATAAGTATAATTGTATTATAATATGTCGTACCACAAAAATACAAGAAAGGAGGACTTAATAAATGTTCTCAAGGAAATTGGAGAACAAGGTACGTCTAAAGAAACAATAATTCAATTGAAAATCAAATTGGAAAAATCCGCAGCTTTTAAAGACGATCCCGATTTTGTGATAAATCTGCTAAATTTGTCCGTCGAGGACAGGCAGGCAAAAGCCAAAAGGCAAGCAGATGAAACCCATGTGCAATTCGCCACACTTTTAAGTGCGATGTTTAAATACTACTTAAAAATTAGGAACGTTGTTGATTTTAAATCCTTAGTTGACTTAATGATAAGTGATAAATTTTTAGATACTTTAGAGCCAGAAACTGCTTCACATATTAAAATTATGCAGGCGGATCAATGGATGGCGCCAGATGAATTAGGAAAAGCGTGCGATATATTTTTCATTTCGATAAACAGATCGCTACGTGACTCGAAACCCAAATACTGTTAAGAGTAAAAACGATGATGTTTATAGTAAGAACCGCGCGAACATGGGTTATACAAATCAATTCCAAAGACAGTTTCCGAAACATAACCAAAGTGTTAGAGCAGACAAAACAGTATCGTGTTATATTTGTGGAGGCCCGCATTTCGCAAGGAATTGCACGAAGAAAACGATGAACTCAGAAAAGAGACATAAGGATACAGGTCATGCCGTAAATCAAATTGAAACTTCTATTTCTAATCAAAATATCTTTTTATTTAATGAATTGCAGTACGTAGACGTTATTGTTGATGATACCCCACTAAGGGCAACCTTGGACTCAGGCGCGAATTCAGTAATTATCAATTCAAAGTACGTTTCGGAAGGAAAAAGAATTCCTTCTCAAATCGTGTTGACGAGTTGTTTTGGAGAAAAGAGAAGTGCGAATGTTTCAGAATTTACGATCTCATTGAAGGGTGGGGAAAAGAAAAAAATACTAGCGGCAGTGTGCAGGATCGAGGCAGCAATATTGTTACCCTCGAAAGTTTTTGAGTTCTTAAAGAGTGAGTCAGAGGAAGCGGGGTCGACGAACGCGTCGTGCAAGCCGGTGTGTTTACAAAATGAAACAGGGGGAGAAGATGACGTGGAACTGACAGGGGGTGTAGTTAACTCGGGGAAAATCACTGATGGGTCTAATTTGTTTTTACTTAAGGTATCGGAGACATTTGATGAATGTTTATATGATGTATCACACATTTCGAATAGTGGAATAAGGGATAAAGTCCAGATGTTAATAGAAAATTACAGTCCAAATAAGACAGAGACAACTGCTCTGAAAATGAAAATTCTATCGGATGAAAAACCCATTGCTCAGAGGTCACGTAGGTTATCTTTGCCTGAAAAGAGAGAGGTAGAAAAGCAAATAGATGAGTGGTTATAGCAGGGAATAATTAGAGAGAGTTGTTCCGATTTTTCATCTCCGGTTGTGGTGTGTAAAAAGAAAGATGGAACAATGCGACTGTGTATAGATTACAGAAAATTAAACAAGAAAATAGTTAAGGATAGATATCCACTTCCTATAATTGAAGAGGTTTTAGATAAGTTAGGGAATGGGAAAATATTTACAACGCTTGACTTAAAGAATGCATTTTTTCATGTAGATGTTGATGAAGCCAGTAGAAAATATACCGCATTTGTAACGGAAACTGGCCAATATGAATTTTTAAAAGTGCCATTTGGGTTGTCTATTAGCAGTAACTATTTCCAAAGATACATTAATTACGTGTTTAGAGAGTTGCTAAGAGACGGTACATTAATTATTTATTTAGATGATATAATAATTCCGGCTACTGATGAAAAAGAGGCTTATAAAAAATTAGCTCGTGTGTTAGAAACCGCGTCCAGATACGGCATTGAGCTAAATCTAAAAAAATGTCAGTTTTTGCAGGGGAAGATTAATTTTTTAGGGCATGTGATCCAGAACGGTATAATTCAACCTTCGGTGGAAAAGACAGTGTCAGTTTGTAATTTTCCGGAGCCTAAAAACGCGAAAGATGTGCAAAGTTTCCTTGGGCTAACAGGGTATTTTAGAAAGTATAACCCTTCATACGCCATTATAGCTGGGCCCCTTAGTGACTTGTTAAGAGGAACAAATCCTTTTGAATTTGGGCATGCGCAAAAAGTAGCTTTTCAAAATCTAAAGAACGCTTTATCCAGTGAACCCGTATTACATCTTTTTAAGGAAGGAGCTAAGTTAGAATTGCATACGGATGCATGCAAACTAGGGCTAGGTGCTGTGCTTTTAAAACAAGGTGAAGATGGACGTTTCTATCCTATCCATTACATGAGCAAAAAGACTTCCATTCAAGAAAAGAAACTTTGTAGTTATGAACTAGAAGTACTGGCGGTTATAGAGGCTCTGAAAAAATTTCGAAATTACCTACTTGGAAGGAAATTCCGAATTCAAACGGATTGTGCAGCATTTGCGAAAACCCTCGACAAGAAGGAATTAACACCAAAGATGGCTAGGTGGTCGATTTTTCTAACAGATTTTGATTACGAGGTAGTCCATCGTCCTGCAAAACAAATGCAACATGTAGATGCGTTGAGCAGACATCCCGTTATGCTAGTGACTAGTGATGAACTAACGTACAAGATCGCGAACGCTCAAGAATCTGATGAATATATCAGGACTATTAAGAAGCTGTTGCAAGAAGGTAAAACTTCTGAATTCATCGTAAGTAATAAAATCTTGTACAAGATAAGTGAGAATCAGGAGTTGCTAGTCGTTCCAGAGATGATGCAAGTAGATGTGATTAAGAAAGCTCACTCATTTGGACATTTTGCAGCGACAAAAACTGAGGAGTTGGTGAAAAGAGATTATTATTTTCCGAACATGAGAAGGTGTATCGAAAACGTTATTAAGAACTGCGTTGAGTGCATATTAGTCAATAAGAAGAGGGGAAAGGGAGAAGGCTTTTTAAACCCTATTCCTAAAGAAGATCTACCGTTGTCGACATATCACGTGGACTTTATTCGACCAATACCAACGACCAATAAAAATTATAATCACATTGTAAGGAACCGCTGCCTGCACCTGGCAACAGGTCGAACGAGAGACGATATAAAGAGAAGGATCTGGCAACGACAGAGGAGAAAAGGTCGGAACGGGAGAGGAGAGCGGTGGCGAGGAAACCGGGGGTCGTGAAAAGTAGACACGGCTGGACGATGTATCTTAATCTTGTAACATCTCAATATACTCTTTATTTTAAGAAATGTCCCATAGAAGGTGTGGAATAAACAGTGGGACAAAACCCTGTCTGCAATTATTTTCAATTCACAATTCGAACACGATCAGAAAAGAACCCACAAGTTTACACTGGTGTCAGGAATGGGGTGCAATGGAGCAGAAGTTAAAGGAATAAAATAATTCAAATTGATCGGTGTTCGTACTACATAATTGTGAACAAGGTTCTAGTGGACATTCGGTTTGAAAGGAAATTTTTAACGAGGAAATAGAATCCTGCAGTGTATCTTCAAGTTGATGACCACGTGCATCCCGGGAATTGCCCTACAGCAGTTTCAAGTGAAAAAAAAACAAGACCTTCTTCATATGGAGTTTTACCATCACCTGCCGAGTTGGGCTATGAACGAACAGATGTGGTATTTTTCTTCATTTTCTGATGAATGGAGTCGTGATCTGAAAAGTGTTCCAAATACAGAAACAGCGTTCATGTCGAGGTAAGTGGCTATTGTTCCCCTAAGTTAAAATATTGTGTGAATATTTAAAAGAGTAATGGGATGCAGTCATATTTAATTTGTGTTTTTAAAAATAAAATAGAAAAAGCAGATATATCTGAAAAAAGAAAATTTCATTGGTTTATTGCAATATTCTATGTTGTTGGATTATTGTGTAGATGAAATAAGAAAATTGTGTACTTATTTTACCTGGAAGTGATAAGGTATCATTTTAAATGTTGTAAAATATGGTATTTAGTGTTAAACTATAATTTCTTTTTTATCATCATTCTTTACTGTTTTGAAGTTGTCTCAAAAATTAAAATCTGAGTATAGAAAGTTTTTTGCATAACAATTCAGTTTGCAGAATTTTAAAAAAAAAGAATTAGATTAATTTATCTTGAAATAATGGTTGCGAAATGGATGATTCGGTGAAAAATATCTATTAAAAAAATGTATATGTATTTCAAGTAGACTTCCTGTTAAAATGTTGTAAATAAGAGATTTTGTAGGTTATTTATGACTCAGAATATGGCATGTTTTTTTTAATATTATATGATAGTTTTTCATTTTAAGTAAAAGTGTTGCAATTTGTCAGTTAGTTGATAGTTTAATGCAATATGAGGTTATTTCCTTTGCTCGTAATTTAGGATGTATATGTATATTGGTTTTTTGTTTCCTGCATAAGATTCTTCTTTTAATTAAAAAAAAAGAAACTAAGAGTAGATTTATGATTTGAGAAATAATTCTATGGTAATGTAGCTAAAGTATGTTGTTATTGTGTTTTTTTTATTTTGAAAAAGGTTCTGCGTTCTGATTAGTAACAAATAACTGTGTCTCATATAAGTTTTATTGTAAACATATTTCGTATTGTGTTTCTGGAATTTGAGTACTCTTAGAAAAAACGAGTAGAATTTTTCTTGCTTGTTAAATATATAGTACTAGGTCATTTAAGTGTTTGTAGTTAAATTTGTCAGAAGGTAATTTGGCATTAGGTTTAGCTTGATTAAAAATGGCATTTCTCATTAGAAGTAAGAAAATTGACTTAATTCAATTAGCGCGGGACTTAGATGAGTCACCTGATCCGTTTATGTCTAAAATTGTTTTAAGGAATTTAATAGTCTCTAGTAAATATTACAAGGAGGAAGAGGCAAAAGAGAGTTATGGGAAGTTTTTACAGCTGAAAGGTTAGAGACAGAACAGAAGCAAAAACTAGAACAACAAGAACAATTATCAATTGAAAAATTACGCTTGGAAATAGAATTATCTAGGAACGCTAATCAGAGTGCTACTCAAAATAATGGTCAAACCTCACGTGTAAAATCTTTAGATGAAATAGTTAAAATGGTTAGGCTGTTAACTGTAAAGGTACCCAATAAATCAGACGGGTGGGACTATTTCTTTTCTAGTCTTGAAAAGGCTTTCGCCAGTGAAATGGTTAGCGACGAGTTAAAACCGAAGGTTTTGTTATGCATGTTAGGAGACAAAGTGTCAAACTTATTAGTTAACCTAGGCGAAGAAGAATTAAAAGATTACGAATCTTTAAAACAGGTTGTTCTCAAGGAGTATGAACCCTCACCCCAAAAATATGTTTAGAAAATTTTAGAAAGGCCAAACGTAACTCTGACGAAACTTTCTCTCAGTTCGCGTCCCGTTTAACATCGATGTGGTTATACTACTGTAAGTTAAGAGAAGCGAATGATTTTGAGTCAGTTAATCAACTGATCGTAGCAGATAAAATGTTTGAAATGTTGGATTCTGAGACGGCGACCCATATTGGTGTGCTCCAAGGGGAAGAATGGTACCAACCCAGGGACTTGGGCAAACAATGTGATATATTTTATGCTTCCAAAGGGAAATCCTACGATGAACCTGAGAGAGCTAAATGGAATGATAGTGAAAAGAGAAGTTTTAATGGTAGTTGGGGTAAACAGCCATTTGGGGAGAAAAAGTCAGATAATTTTTCTTCTAGGAAAAACTTTGATAAGGGTCAAGTAACTGAAATTAAAAAATTCGCTTGTTTCACCTGCGGATCAGATAAACATTTTAAGCGGGATTGTCCGAAAACAAAGAGGTAGATAATAAAAGACTTAATGTGAATAAGGTGTCAACGGAAGGGACAGAATTGGAAGATGGAACGGTCACTGCTAGAGTTGATTTGCTAGGTAAAGTCATTCCTAGGGGGGCTATTGAAGACAAATTAAGTAAATTAGGGAAAACATCTATCAGTGCATATGGGAAATTAGTCCATGCGTTATTGGATTCTGGTACGGAAATTACTGTTATCAAGGAAGACTTAGTTCCTGGAATAGCGGTTGAAGGAGCTTCCACGATTTATTTGAAAGGTATTTTCGGTCCAGCGGTTAAATGTCCTTTAGTATATGTTCCAATTGGTCTTGCTACCGGTGGCCAGGTTAATGTGGTGCACCAGCAAGTGTTATGTGCTTTGGCAGAAGTTTTGGTAGAAGACGTGTTGCTTCCACCAGAGGTTTTGGATATGTTAGAGGAGCCCAGAGTGAAGAGAATTCACTGGCTCAAAGCTCTCGGGACCTGAGGGTTAATTCAGGAAATGTAGATGAAACCGAGGTTTCATCGGGTATTCTGCCAGAGAAAGCACTGGAGCACATTGAGGATTCTCAAAGGAATATTACTTCATGTCGGAATGAAGTGGGAACATTGGGTACTAAAGATGAGGAGGTGACCGCTGAGATGTATAAAGGAATCATGGTGGCCGATAGTTTTCGTTCCGAACAGGAGTGTTGTGCCGAGTTAGCATTGGTTTGGAAGCATGCTAAGGAAGGCAAAGGAAACTACTATGAAGTAGATGGGTATCTATTTCATAGAGATAAAATACTCGGGGAGAGTATTGGGCAACTGGTAATTCCGAAGTGCAGAAGAACGGAGGTGTTGAGACTAGCGCATACTTCCGTCTTCAGTAGTCACATGGGTCCCAAGAAGACGCTTGAACGAATCGAGTATTCTTTCTTTTGGGAGGGTCTAAGGTCCGATGTGAAGAAAGTTTGTGAGTCATGTAAAGAATGTCAGCTCACTCGATCGGTTAGGATTAAAAACCGATCACTCATTACACCTATGGCAAGGCCTGAATTGCCATTTCAGGTGGTGAATATGGATCCGATATAGGTCCAATTGATCCGCCAAGCTCAAAGGGACATACATATATTTTATGTCTGGTTGATCCACACACTAGGTGGGGCGAGGCTGTGCCGTTGTATAGTGTCAGTGCGAAGGAAACCTGTGAAGTTTTGTTAAACATATTTTCGAGAACCGAGACTTACCTTTTGTTAAAAGGGGAAGGTTTTGTAGAAAAGAATAGCGCAGCATCGTGGGTCACGGTACTGGATTTGTGGAAGTGGTATTTTTGTCGTTCTCTCACGAAGAATTATGCCGCGTGCGTTATGTCGTTTGGAATTTACATGACTAAAAAAGTGAGGTTTAAGATTGAATACACTTCTTATGGATGTAATTTAACGGCTCAGGTTTTAAGAATGTTAGAGCAGTTTGTTATATCTCGAATAGTCGATATAGACCTTCTGATGCAAATTTGGAAAAATCGTGTAAAGCGAATTAACTTTGTATTAGAATGGGTGAGATCGGTTGGGTCGGAAATCATACCGGCCAAAGGCAAATTAGAGCCGTAGGAAAGTTTTTACTGTGTACTTAATATAGATTTAGTGAACTCATTGAGCATTCATTCATGAGCTAATGAAGTAAACATGGTCCTGATGAAGATAAGGACTGTGTTGTATATTTTTAGTATTGTTTTATTTTGTATAATGTGTTTTTTATGTATCTGTTTGCAATCCCATTACAGTTTAGATCTTTCTGGGAACATAGTCACTTATTTCAATTGGGTGAACTATTAATATTATTTCATGTGTTTGTTTTAAAGAACTTTGACTAGAACAATCATCAAGACTTTTGACTGTTGCAATTATTGTGTGTTCTGTTTGTGGATTTTCTGTTTCACGGTTTGTGAATTTTCTGTTCCTGGTGTCTGAAATGGTAAAATCAGCCACAAGGGGAAAATTTTACTCTTAGGTGGGCGTGTAAGGAACCGCTGCCTGCACCTGGCAACAGGTCGAACGAGAGACGATATAAAGAGAAGGATCTGGCAACGACAGAGGAGAAAAGGTCGGAACGGGAGAGGAGAGCGGTGGCGAGGAAACCGGGGGTCGTGAAAAGTAGACACGGCTGGACGATGTATCTTAATCTTGTAACATCTCAATATATTCTTTATTTTAAGAAATGTCCCATAGAAGGTGTGGAATAAACAGTGGGACAAAACCCTGTCTGCAATTATTTTCAATTCACAATGCGAACACGATCAGAAAAGAACCCACAAGTTTACATACATATTCACTGTTATTGATGCATTTACAAAGTTTACGTGGTTGTATCCAACCAAAAGCACTACAGCTCAAGAAGCCATTGAAAGACTGAAGTTGCAACAGAAAACTTTTGGGAATCCTTTACGAGTGATTAATGACAAAGGAGGAGCGTTCAGATCTAAAGAATTCGAAGACTACTGTGCTGATGAGCAAATTAGCAATGTGCAAATAACAACGGGAGTGCCGAGAGAGAATGGACAGGTTGAGAGAATCCATGGAGTACTAATTCCAGTATTGACCAAGATGTCCATCGAAGACCCGACTAAGTGGTTTAAGTATGTAGATTCACTACAACGTGTGCTGAACAGTGTGCCTTCACGCAGTACAAAGTATTCACCATTTGAATTGCTCATAGGAGTTAAAATGAAGAATCCTGAAGATGTCATGATAAGAAATCTGTTTGAAGAAGAGAGTCAAGAGCAACTCTTCCAACATCGAGATAACCTGAGAAGAGAGGCAAAGCAGAACATTTTGAAGATTCAAGAAGAAAACAGGAGAACTTACAACCAAAAACGGAAAGAAGCGCATCTATATAAAAAAGGTGACTTGGTGGCAGTCATGAGGACTCAGTTCGGAAACAAATTAAAACTGCGAATAAAATATTTTGGACCACACCAGGTGACCAAAGTGAAACCCTATGACCGATATGATGTGACTAAAATTGGAGACCAAGAGGGGCTCAATGTTACGTCAGCATCAGCAGACCAGATGAAGCCATGGACTTAGCATTGATGAGAGAGGAGGAATGAACTTGTTTCAAATGTTTGTGTAACTGTATATTAGACTTTGTTCTTTTTTTTTTTTTTTTTTTTTAGTTTGTTTATTTCAGATCCTTAGTGTGTGAGCAGTGAGGACACTGCTTGTGTGGATGGCCGAGAGTTGTGGGAAATTTCCCCACGAAAATTCTATGAAAGGCGCTGTCAAGGTAGGCACCAGGAGTTAACGAAGGAGAGGGGATTCAGCGAGCGGACGCTAGACGCGGAGGTCGATGATCCGGGGCTGGAGGAAGAGTGACGAGAACGGTGTCCGAGTAGGGACCCACCAATCCGTTGTTCACGAGAGAGACGCGCAGGTCACTCTCAACACTCCTGTACCTCAGTATTATTGTGAAGATTAGGATTCAGCGAGCGGACGCTAGACGCGGAGGTCGATGATCCGGGGCTGAAGAAAGAGTGACGAGAACGGTGGCCGAGTAAGGACCCACCAATCCGTTGATCACGAGAGAGACGCGTAGGTCACTCTCAACACTCCTGTATTTCAGTATTATTGTGAAGATTAGAATTCAGCGGGGCTTAATCAAACTGTAAATACTGTATTATATGTGTTAAACGTCTGTCGTAGTGACTAGAACTGTGTATTTTGTCCAGCATTAAACGTTAGATTAGAAACAAACGAGAGTGTGATCATTGAATACCCCTGGAACTGTACAATAATCCCGCATATATATATATATATGTTAAGTATTGGCCGAGTGGTAAATTTTTGTCGAGTGTGAGCAGGTTTTCATCAAACACATCCTCATTGAACAGATATCTTCTTTATTGTGGCGCACACATCGAAGCTTAGAACAAAATTATAGTACATTTTCACATCGACGAGACAAACAAATTCATGATGATATTAAAGCACAGTGGACAAGAGACAAGCAGAAGTGACCTCTTGACCGACACAACACAAAAACACTGAGAGACAGCTATATTCAATGTTACATTATGACGAAAAAAAAGGAAGAGCGACGAACGCCATTACACAAGTTGTTTTTATTCTTTACCAACAGTGCAAGTGCGTGATGATTACGTAATCATAGCTCTGATTGGATAGAATGTGCGGGACAGGAATTTCTGATATAATAATATTCATCTATTACGATTAAAATCAGGTTGTTAGTTTTGAACCAAATAATCATAAGATTATTTCAATATATTTAAAAAAGTTAATTAAAAGAATGCTAGAGGGAATTTTTACATCCCCCCCCCTCCGCAAGACGCGGGTGTGCACCAGGGCCCTTGATACAGACCCGTACCTTACAGAGAAATTAGTTTTAAAGTTTTGGATAAATTATTATTAATTATGAAAAACTTCTTGCACTTGCCGCTAATGACATACATAGCATGATCTCTAACACAGAAATTAGACACTAGAAAAATATGAAAACAATATATACTGTTAAATTGTAACACATGGGTACCCATAAATAACATTTAAAATATAAAATTCAAAATGCAATAAAAATCACAAAGTATTGCTCAAAATGTTCACATTTTCTTGAGCAGCTGATGTAATAACACATTCACACCACTAAACATGATATCATAAAAATACACAATATCAAAAATAAAAAAAAGGAACACTTGAAATGGAATGAAAATAAAATTCAAAATAATTGTAGTCTAAAATATCAAAATATCGATGACAAACATCATGGAAACATCCAAGTTTGTCTCAAAAAATTTGGCTTCCTTGTCCAAAAGTAAACTTAACAGTCCAAGACTATTAAGGAAGGGGAATTTCTAATTCAGACTCTTCGCTGCCTCCATCCAAGATTGCACACTTCTCCAAAACTGAAACAGTACATCGAGATGAAGACAGGAAAAAATCCAAAATGGATTGGAAGGTGGACCCATGTTTCGCGCATTATAAGATCTATAATCATTTCTTGTTCTGACACATCACAACAACAGTAAAAAAAGAAAAAAATATCTGAAGAGTGGAAAGGGGGTCCACCTAAGAGGGGCAAAAGGACAATGATTTGGTTTTGTGTAGTTATATGTGTGTGTTTTCTTTTTAGTGTAATTATTATTATTCATGACTCAATTTCAATTCTTCAGGAGGGTAATAAGTTCTCAATTTTGAAAGTTGCACAATTTCAATGAGTTTTTTAGTTAACGCGTTAGGCTTGGTTATTTCATAATTGACATCTGACAGCTTTTGTACTATTTCATAGGGGCCTGAAAAAATTGGGGATAATTTTCTTCGATTTGGATAGTTGAATTCTTCATAAATTACGAGGTCACCCGGTTCAAAAGGAGAATCAATGAAACGTGCATCACATTTAATTTTATTTTTCTGATGGTATTTTATGGTGTTCTCTTTTGCTAATATTCTGGCTTCTTCAACTGGAGGGTAAACTTGATTTTGAGCTAATGGAGGTGTATATGGTAAAGTGCCAAATAGCAAATATGCAGGAGGGAATTTTGTGACTAAATGAGGTGTTAAGTTATACTCATTAATTATTTGTTCTATAAATTTGATCCAAGGAATTTTGGTAGGAGAAGAATTTACTTTACATCTTATATATATATAATTTAGTTACAATAGACTGATTTACTCGTTCACATTTACCATTTGTCTGGGGATGATGAGAAATAGTTAATAACTGTTTAACGTTATAATTTCTTAAAAAGCGTTTGAATCTCGATGAGGTAAAAGCACCATTTCCATCAGTTAACAGTTTACTAAGTATTTGAATTTGGAAAAGTTGTTTTAAACAATTTTTGCATAGGTTTCGGTTGTTTCACTTTTAGAAACAAAAGCCCAAACATAGCGAGTTGCATGATCAATTATTAAGTGAAGAAATTTTTTAGTAGAATTATAATACTTGAATCCACCAACAAAGAGTATCAACAGAGATATACTCAAAAGGTTGGACTGTGGGGGGTACAGTCCGTAAAAGACCAAATCTTTTTTGCCTTTTCCTTTTTTTTAATTGCCATACACTACAATGTTTAACAAATTTTGAAATATCTAAGTTAATATGAGGCCAATAGTATTGAGGAGTAATTAAATTTATCATTTTTTGAATACCAGGATGTCCAAATTGTTCATGAGCATTTTGCAAAATTTGTCTTCTTAATGAAAAAGGTACAACAATTTTAAACAGATTTTTCTTTTTAAGACTAAAGACATCATCAACTTTCTTATATTTAGGATCATATACATTATCTAAATTTTGATGGGTTTTTATCTCATTTAATTCAAGTAAATGTACTGAGTGTTGGATATATTGAGCAATATGATGTCTTGATAACATGTCAGCTTCAACATTATTAGTTCCTTTTAAATATTTTACTTCATAATCAAACATGCTTAATTTTAATGACCAACGAAATAATCTACCCCTTAAATTTTTCACATTTTTAAGCCAAACAAGAGCAGCATGAACAGTATGGATTATGAATTTTTTACCGTGTAAATAATAATCAAACTTATCAAGAGCATCTACTATGGCCAAACATTCCAATTCTGTGATACAATAATTTTTTTCATATTCACGTAAAGTTCTAGAATGAAAAGATACTGGGTGAAGAGTACCAGAGAATTATCAGGTTGTTTCAAAATAATTCCAATAGCTTTCAGCGAGGCATCACAGAAAACATGCAGAGGTAATTTAGGAACATATAATTGCAATACAGGTTTAGTTATTAATTTATTTTTTAACAATTCAAATGCTGTTTGACATTCAGCAGTCCAATCCCATTGTTTATCTTTCTTTAGTAGTTGATTTAAAGGTTCCCTAATTTTGGCATAGGAATCAATGAATTTGTTATAAACATTTACAGAACCAAGGAAACTTTTAAGTTGTTTAACACTTTTGGGAGGTTGTAATTTTTTAATAGTTTCAATATTTTGATTATCAGGGGTAATGCAGCCTTCTTTAATTTCATAACCTAAAAAGTTTATCTTAGTTTTTGCAGAAACACATTTTGAAAACTTTAATTTAATGTTTTCCTCCTCACAAATTTGGAATATTTTTTCTTAAATGAGCATAATGTTCCTCTAAAGAATTTGAAAAGATAACTATATCATCAAAATATTGACAAGCAAAATTTGAACACTTATGTTTAGTTAAAATTTTACGAATAGTACGATTAAAAATTGCTGGGGCATTTCGAAAGCCAAAAGGAAGAACTTGAGAGAAATTCATATAAACCTTCAGTTGTAACAAAAGCTAATTTTTCTTTATCTTTATCATGCAACGGAATGTGCCAGTAACCACTTGTGAGATCAAGCGTAGAAAAATATTTAGCACTATTCAATTTATCTAGCAGCGAATCTATTCGAGGTAATGACTCTGCATTTGTTTTACAAATGGCATTAAGTTTTCTATAATCAATACATAATCTGGTTTTCTGCTTTTCATCTCTCTTATAAACTAAAGTAACCGGGGAAGAATAACAGCTATTGGATTCTTTAATTAAACCTGCAGCAAATAAATTTTGTATTTGTTTATTAATCTCAGCTTCTGAAGTGGCTGAGGTTCTATAAGCTCGCTGATAAATTGGGAGGTCTGATGTTAAATTAATTCTAGGGGGCTCCATTCTTATTTTACCTACATCATACTTATTTTTAGAAAAAACATGAGTGTATTCTGAAAGAAGTTGTATCAGGTTAGGAGATAGTTCTTTAACAGTCAGAGGTGAGAGAACTTCCCCTGAGGTATTTACTAACTCTTCCTGTATATGTAATAAAATTGGTTTAGTGAGTGGATTCTGATTATTTACAATAATTTGTCCATTTTGTAGTAACTCTGGTTATGTTCACAATCAATAACAAATTTATATTGACTCTACATTCTGGTAGTCCTAGAATAATGCAAGGTAGACTACTATTAATTATATACAGATTTATGTTTCTTTCTACCTGTCCAATTGTTAAATAAGCTTTGCATAGTTTGTTTAATTGAAAACTGCCATGGGCTTTTTTGGTTAATCTGTATAGGCCTAGTTGTTTGTTTTTGTAACCTAAGTTTATTTGCAATATCTGAAGAAAATAAAGATAGAGTGGATCCAGTATCAATAACAATATTCACATAATTATGTTTAGGTAAATTGTCCAAGTTAGCTAGGCTTGGCAATGATGAGATGTGTCCGGACACTTGTAGTTGTCAATATATGGGGCAAGAGTCCTCAGTAGAGGGGTGTTGTCTCTGATTAGGAATTTGTTGACTGCCAACAGAGTTCTCCGAGCTCTGAGAAACAGCGTTAGTAGCCAAATGTGGATCACAATTAAATGGGGTTTGCCTTAATTGACGTTGATTAAAAGGACATTGCAGTTTCCAATGATAAGCATTGGGAATTCCTTGTTGTGTGCAAATTTTACATGGATATGGTGGCAGTCTATGTTGAAAATGTGTGTGGTGGTTGGGCCTAAAACCTCTATTGTTAAAGTTATGAGCATGCTGATTTGGGAGATGTTGGGGACGCATTCTATTAAAATTTTAGAAGTTGGGTCGAACAGAGTAGCGGTTTTGAGGTACAAAAGTATTTTGTCTTGGTCGCGCGAATGGGCACATTTTGTCTGAAAGTATTTTGTTCAGGTTTGGGGGCTTGGGTTTTCATTCAGCGTGTAGCTACCTTGAGCCATTCGGTAGGTGAGGTAGAGGGATTTACTGTCATTAATTGTTTAATACTGGTGGGCATTCCATCCGTAAGTCCTTCGAAAATGAGTTGAGGAGATAATACTAATTGTCTACCATAATTTAATTTTTGATGAAAATATTGTTCTAAGTTATCTTTTAATTGAAGTTGGGAGAAATCTGATAAAATTATAACATTAGGTTTTAAAAAATTTTCAATAAGAATTGAACACAGTTCTCCAAAATTTGAAATATTAAGATAAGAGTTAATGTACTGAGTTAATGCAGACCTTTTTAGATATTTTGATATGTTTACAATTTTCCAACTATCATCTTTATTACTAAGTTTACATGCATTATTAAAATAATCTAACCAAGCTTCTATTAGCATTCCATTTTCAGAATCAAAAGGGACTATGTATGGTTCATTAGGGGTTTGGTTGGTATTACTTATTACAGCCAAATTGGTTAGCTGGTAAATTCCTAGTTTCGCCCACCCCCTTGGCGACGAATTTTTTGATCCGCACCAAAATGGCGCCAAAGCGCAATTTTCAAACTCGTACCGACGACGTTCAAAGAACGGAAAATGTCGATAACCATAAAAAAATAAAAACAACTGAAATTGAACAGTTCAGCGAAGCAAACTAAAATGGAAAAAAATGGATAAAACTTACGTGCTTACGAAGGAACGTCTTTCTCCATGGGAGGGTACAATGTGGTGATCGCACGGAGAAATTCTCAATCATCAATTTCAACAATTTTTTCTTCACCACCGAGTGGTTCACTTTCTTTCAAAACCGCAGCCATGCAGACCTCTCGGCAAAACATGTACCAATCAACCACGGTATATTTTTATTCACTCTCACATCTTTCACAGAAAACATGTACCAATCAACCACGGTATTTTTATTCACTCTCACATCTTTCACAGCAAACTCATTCATTGACTTTCCAAAAAAATGACGCGTTAAAATTAAAATGTCACACACACTTAAATGACTCTTAGAGAACCACGTACCTTTTCTTATACTCTTGCATACATCATGCGGATTCTCTCCACCTTTCGTACGGCATCTCCATTCATACCCATCAATCGTTCCCTTCCTTTCTCTCATAACCATGTTTTTTCCACATTTAGGACATTCATACCTGCTAGAAATTAAATTTTCACGCAAATTCCTTTGTTCCCTTTCTTCCAAAACAGCAAAAAAAGAAATAGTTAGATGTTCCATTCGGCTACTCATTCTGAAAAACCGGTACTCACATGAATTCTAAAAAGATCGTTCGAACCAGATCGTTCAACCGTGAAAAAGAAGGAAATGGTTAAATTTTTCTGTATATATATTGGTTTTAGGGTTGCCATAATTAAAATTTTGAACCTATTGGTCAACGGAATTTTAATGAAAAGGGTAGATAGCTTGGCGAACTTATCGCCCTGCTTGGCGACAAAAAAAAGTTCAAAAACCGGGGGTGGGTTAAAATAGGAGCCAACCAAATTTGAATTACCAAAAATAAAAATACCAAAATATATAAAATTGAAATTCAACAAAATCAATACAGTTGCAGCTATTAATTAGAAATTCAAATATCAAACATTTAAGTTTTTAAATTTCGTATTTTAATATATATTGTTTTATCATAATTAAAATCATGTATAGCAACACTATAAAAATATGTAAAATAATTTTTCATGAAACATTAAGCACAAAAATATGAAAGGTCAGAATCACTTGTTAAAAAAAATCATATGTATAAAATTTGCAATGTAAATGATTGATAATAATATTTCGTAACTTACATTTAAAAATCTTCACTTTTCTGTTGACGGCTGCTTTTTTCGACGAAACATTAACTTGTTATAGGCTTATTCACAAAAAACCCTTGGATTAATTCAATGAAAACGAAGCCGTCTCGCACAACTTGAAAAGAGGATTTCCCCCTGCCCAACGAAGAAGTTGAAACATCAGGAATTTTAGCAAACTCACGACGCGCTTTTCATTTTCCTCTCTTCATTTATATCTTCACGGTAGGAAACTATCCTACCGATTTTCTGTTAAGTATTGGCCGAGTGGTAGATTTTTGTCGAGCGTGAGCAGGTTTTCATCAAACACATCCTCAGTGAACAGATATCTTCTTTATTGTGGCGCACACATCGAAGCTTAGGACAAAATCATAGTGCATTTTCACATCGACGAGACAAACAAATTCATGATGATATTAAAGCACAGTGGACAAGAGACAAGCAGAAGTGACATCTTGACGGACACAACACAAAAACACTGAGAGACAGCTATATTCAATGTTACATTATGACGAAAAAAAGGAAGAGCGACGAACGCCATTACACAAGTTGTTTTTATTCTTTACCAACAGTGCAAGTGCGTGATGATTACGTAATCATAGCTCTGATTGGATAGAATGTGCGGGACAGGAATTTCTGATGTAATAATATTCATCGATTACGATTAAAATCAGGGTGTTAGTTTTGAACCAAATAATCAAAAGATTATTTCAATATTTTTAAAAAAGTTAATTAAAAGAATGCTAGAGGGAATTATTACATATATATATATATATATATATATATATATATATATATATATATATATATATATGTCAGGTTTGAAAAGTTTAGGTTCAAAATTAAGGAAGTAATAAATGAAAATAGAGCGAACTCTTTACCATCGCGTAAGGATTTATGAGTAAACAAGCCTGTTAAAAGGAGCAACGAGCGCTGACGAAGGCGAACGCATACTAGAAAGGACTTGGCTGGTGTCTCCTCGCTGCGATGTTGTATTTGGTAACACCCGGTTGCGCGGCAAAAGGTCCGCCATGTTAGATTATATATGATGAAAGCGTAATAAAGGAATATTGTGAAGATGATGCCCTCTTCATTTTACCAGCAGGCCTGGGGCCTGTCAAGAGCCGGTAGGATCAAAAATTTTCTGCACAATTGCCAAAATTAATCTTTTTGTGATTTTTGTTTCACAGGTCAAAGTATCCATATCTGTGCAGCACTTCAAGGTATCAGTTTCTAAATTCCAAATTACTCCCAAAACGGAAGTATCGCCTAAGCTTCTATCAACATTTTTGCCAGCCACATTGCTTTCAAAACCACGCAGGTTGAAACATCCATTCAACATGATCAATTTCGCATGTTCAATGAAACGTCCCTGCTCGTCAGTATTAAACACACCAGATACACAATTGTCCACATAGAATGAACATTTCAGTTTCTGAGCAACCTCTTCATGTTGAGGTTGACAATTTTCTAAAAGATGCATAATAGATGCATTCAGCAGAAAAGGGCTAGAAGAAACCCCAAACACAACTCTGCAGTGCCTATACACGATCCGCCCTTCACTAGATGGGGAAAAAATCTAAGAAAATCTCTGTCTTTCGGTGCTACAGACAGCATTAAGAAAGCCTTCTCTATATCCGCACTAATACCGATTGGATACATTCTAAATCGATCGAGAATATCAGGTATTAGCTCTATCAAATTAGTTCCCTTTAATAAACATTCATTTAAAGAAGGTTTCCCTTTTTCGGAGGCCGAGGCGTCAAAAACGGGGCGAATTTTGGTCGTTTGACTATCTAATTTAATAACTGGCCTGTGAGCCAAATAATGGCATTCTTTATTCAATTCTAAATCTGGTACGCGTTCAATAATGTTCAATTTTTCCCAATCCTGAAATACCTTTTGATAATCCATAAAAAATTTCCCACATCCAAATCTATTTATCATTCCTTCATGTCGTTTCCAGACCAATTCTTTATTACTTGGTAACTTCAATGAGTCATACTTCCAAGGGAGTTCTACTTCATACCTTCCATCAGAAAGAATTTTAATTCTGTTATTAAAATCATTTAAGCTAAGTTCAGTTTTCTGTTTTTCAATTTCAGTAGGACTGGAAATTCCTAAAACCTCAAGTTCCCAAAGTTTATTAACTGGTATGTTCATAGAATGCATCGATAATGTTGTTACAATATTATCCTTTACACATGAACCCTTTCCAAATACTGTCCAACCTAGTTTCGTTTCTACGGCAGTTAAGCCGGACTCTAATTCTACAGAATTCCACTCACAATATCCATGTCATGTGTTTTGTGACGCAAGTCAGGAATCAATAGGCGTAGTCTTGAAACAACAACACCCAGATGGAACACTTTACCCCATAGCTTATCACTCGAGACAATTACTTAAACATGAAAAAAATTATACAATTTCAGAACAAGAGTGTTTAGCAATTATAGATGCCTTAGATAAATTCCACTGTTACCTACATGGATCCAAATTCACAATACATACTGATCATGCTGCTTTACAATGGCTTAAAAGTGTAAAACATTTAGCTGGACGTTTATTTCGGTGGAGTTTAAAACTTTCTCAATATGAATATTCGATAGTTTATATAAAAGGTAAATTAAATGTTGAAGCAGACATGTTGTCGAGGAACCCTGTATGCCATTATATATCACCCATTTGTCATTTTTTAAATACTGATGAAATTATTAAATACCAAAATTCAGAGAACATTAATGATCCAAAATATATAAAATTTAATGATGTATTAACAGTTAAGAAAAAGAATTTAATTAAAATTGTAGTACCGTTATCTTTGAGAGAAAAATTAATTACAACTGCACATGAACAATTTGGTCACCCAGGTGTAAAAAATATGTTAAAATTAATTTCTCCAATTTACTACTGGAAAGACATTATATTAGACATTTCAAATTTTGTTAAATGTTGTGAAACATGTCAATTGAATAAAAAGTCTACACAAAAAAAGTATGGATTATTGCAAGAAGTTCTTGTAGCAGAAGAACCATTTGAAATGATTTCACTAGACACTGTAGGAGGATTTAATTATCATAATTCACAAAAGAAATACCTGCATATTGTTCTGGATCATGCTACCAGATATGCTTGGACATTTCCATCCAAAAGTGTCACTTCTGAAACTTATACAAATTGCTTAAAACAAATTTTTTCAATTCAATGCCCAAAACAACTTTTAAGTGATAGAAATGCTGCATTCACTTCATCTAAATTTAAGAAATTCTTGAAACATCATAATATTAGACAATTACTAACTTCAGCAAATAGACCACAATGCAATGGAAAGAATGAAAGAGTTAATCAGACATTAGTAGCAAAATTAAGATGTAAAGTTAATTCAACTACAAAAACTCCTTGGACAAAATTATTAGAACAAGTTACATATGAATACAATAACTCGCCACATGATGTTACTGGCTTTCCACCTGCATATTTAATGTTTGGAACTTTGCCATGTGATTCGCCATTACCTAATCAAGTAAAATTAAACTATCCACCTATACAACAAGCTAGACAAATTGCAGTAAACAGAACAATTAAGCATCATAAGATAAATAAACAAAGGTATGATAAACATTATGTTGATGCAAAATTTAAAGTTGGAGATTTAGTATTATATCAAAATTTCTCATACCCTAATTCAAGTAAACTTTAATCTCCTTATAATGGTCCTTTTAAAGTTGTCAGAAAACTCTCAAATGTTACTTATGAAATAGATAAACCAAATCAATATACAGGAAAATTAACAGATATTGTTCATTCTACAAGATTAAAACCTTTTCATTCAAAATCCAATTTCCAATTATGCTAAATTCTTATTTATATTTGTTATAGAGTTTATTTTCTCAAACACATTGGGGGGGGGAAAGAAGTGCATTGTAATTTTAAAAGAAGTGCATTGTTATTTAAAAATAAATAATAATAAAAGTTGTGTTTTAAAAATTGAATTTAAGACTTGTTTACATTATGAAAATCAAAATTTAATGTAATTGAATTTGTATTGTATCTTTATTCATAATGAACACATTATTGAAGACTATTTAAAAAAAAAAAAATAACTGAATTATGGACTGTATGAAAACATTGTGATGAGGTCATTTTACGATACATTGTGTTAGAGTAATTTCATTGTGATTATTTGTGATCAGTATATTCTGAAAGTTAAAATATAGTGTATGTGATGTTATGAAGATTTTATTATGGTTGTATGTTTTTGAAATGAGTTGATTGAGTAGAGATTCTAATAATAAACAAAAGAACTGTGTGATAAACAATAATTGGATGATGAACATTGAACTATGATTTTTCCAAGACAGGACTGTGAAACATTACATTGATTGAACTTTTACCTGTACTTGATATATCTGAAATACCCTTATTTTTCTTTGCATTTTATATTTCTAGTGATATTTTGATATAATGTTGATGTTGTGTTTATTTTGATAAATTTCTGTGTTATAGTTATGTAATCTTTTCTTTTTTGGGAGCTCCTAAAATCATGTTGCTGTTATTTACTCTCCATATATGTTTTTTTTATGTATTTACTTTATCATTACTCCTAAACTCATTTTGCTATTACTTATTTTATATCTATTCTTTGTATGTACTCACTTTACCATTATTCCTAAAATCATGTTGCTGTTAGTTACTCCATATGTTTTTTTTATGTACTTACTTTACCATTATTCCTAAAATCATGTTATTTACTCTATACCTATTCATTCTATGTATTTATGTACTCATTATTCCAACATTCAATACCATTTTGAAGTACTTGTAACTTTTCAACATTTATCACTTTATTAACATTGTTTACTATTGGTGCACATTTAGTGAGAATTCCACTTGATCTTATGTTATGTTGTTTAGTACTACTATATTTTTGAATGTCTAGTGTGAATTATCTTTATCTTATGTTGTTTTTTATTAACCTCATTATTATTATAGTCATAGTGGAAGTATCAGATGTGTGATATTTTTCAGAAACAATTCTATGTAACACAAAGTTTTATACCAAATTTTTGATACTTTGTTATTCATTATTGCTATTTTTTTGTACATGTTAGAATTCACCAGCCCACTCTTTTACACAATTATTATATCTTCTAGATTTTTATTTCATTTGGGGAATTTGATATAATTGAAATATAATTTTTTCCCTGGGGACTTGCCAGTCAGAATTGGCCAATCTGGCTGTGCCAGACTTCAGCGGAGGGGGGGAAATTTGTCAGGTTTGAAAAGTTTAGGTTCAAAATTAAGGAAGTAATAAATGAAAATAGAGCGAACTCTTTACCATCGCGTAAGGATTTATGAGTAAACAAGCCTGTTAAAAGGAGCAACGAGCGCTGACGAAGGCGAACGCATACTAGAAAGGACTTGGCTGGTGTCTCCTCGCTGCGATGTTGTATTTGGTAACACCCGGTTGCGCGGCAAAAGGTCCGCCATGTTAGATTATATATGATGAAAGCGTAATAAAGGAATATTGTGAAGATGATGCCCTCTTCATTTTACCAGCAGGCCTGGGGCCTGTCATATATATATATATAATGAATGTGAGCTTTAGCATATACGGAAGGTGATTCTCTCTAAACTAATGAAGAAACAGTATCTTGTTCTTCCACTCATACTTAGCGGCGATTTCAATAAAAATGAAGGATTGAAATTAGTATAATTTTTAAAGTCAGAACTTAATTTAGATTTTGTTCTTGGTAGAGCAGTAAGGACGACTAGGTACGGTACAACCACTGATGCGATCTTTTCACGATTCGTAAATTATTCTTCTATCGACGTTCATGTTGTTGTAACTCCGGTTTAGCGGCGCTGCAGTCGCTTGTTTCAAGTGTAAATAGCATTCCTGTTGTGTACATAAAAACGTTTTTTGTCCCTCCATCCGACTGGTCACGTGTTTTTTTTTTGCGTCACCTCATCCTTCTGACACAGGTAAGAGCAATTTATTCATTTTTAATGCACGAATCCGAATTGAATTTTTGAATTGCGAATTTGAATATTACTTTAGAATTTGAACACATGTACCATACTTTAGTTGCCACAAGCCTCTTGTCACAGTGATTAATAATGGCGAGACTATTAATGTAATTAATACTGAAAGTGATATTAATAGTGCAGCAAATCAACCTTCTTTACAATGTGTACTATTTATGAGTAACATATATTTATGTAACAAAATGATGGGTGTGTGTGTACTTTATTTTTTATTTTATATTTATATATATATATATATATATATATATATGTATGTGTGTGTTATTTTATCGAATCAATATGAAAAATGTGAACAAAATAAAGATAATGCATGTATGTTTTCAGTATTATATGAGATGCGTTTATTTACCTTGTTTGCGTATTATGCAATCAAAGACAACCGTACTTAAGGAGTGAACTCCAATCGTAAGTCGGAGCCGCCGCCGCACACGGTTTTTTTTCAGTGTCATTGGGGTTAGTACAGAGGTAATAACCAGAAAAATGTAATATTTAAGAAAAGGAAATATTTCGGGTCTTAAAGGGATAAGAATATCTTACATCACAAAAGCGTGCTGGGTCTTAAAGAGATATGAAAAAAAAAAATATATATATATATATATATAGCATCTGAAGAGTTCCATAGCCACGATTACGATAGTGAGCAATGTTTACTTACTATTGATAATGTCACAAATTAGCACCGAGGTTGAATCTTTTTGAGATGTGTTCATATTTTTTTAGTACTAGCTCGTGGATCACTAATGCCCATTTGCACCAGAGTTAAGCTTAAAATTTTTTAACACAGTATTTTTAAAAAACTAAACATCTTTAAAATTCAATTGGCTTAAGAGGACTTGGTACACCAAAAATCACAGACCTATCGTTTTTTTTATTTTCATTTAATCTTATTCTTTGCATTATTATCTATCGATTGATGTATCACTTGTTAATTTCGGGAAGTTAGAAGTTGAATAAATCTTCATTTGAAAACAAATTAGGCAATTCAACCACGCCCCCTTTTTAGAAAAAAAAGCGTTTTGATAAAAAGAAAATCTAATTTATAAAGAGAAATAATAACATTAGAAAAAGAATGTGCAATATATAAAGCAGAATATTTCCGAGGCAATACATACAATCATTTTTTTTTCTTTGTGAAATGTGTGCATGTAAAATTTTTAAAGTAAAGGCATTTTATATTAATAATTTTAAAAAATTTCAGTTCTTATTCCTGATATATTTTTCATACAAATGTAATACTTTAATATTATAAGAAGAAAAACAGCTAAAATTTCTGTCGTGATCGAAAAAAAAATTTTTGAACTTTTTTCTTGAATTTCCTTGTGCAATTAGTACTCTCTAGAAGTTGATCATTTATAAAAATGTGTGGGTTGAAAAAATATGAAAATGCAATTATTTTAAAGAAAAATGTATAACTAATATCTTAAAGTGGTATTTTAAGTTTAATTAAGCTTATAATAATTATTTTTTCAGAATTATAAACTTTAAAGTGGTTTTTCTCAGTTTGTGTTTTTCGAAACCTTAGTGCATTCAAAATGCTACTCCTTCGACAATTATTTACCAATCACTTCCATTTTTTTTCCTGAGTGTTAAAAATAAAGCATGTAATAAAATTAGGGATCCGTTTTGCTATAAACTGAGTACTTTTTTTTTAAAAAAAATAAAATGCAAGACATGTTGGCTTTTTCGTTGATTTTTAGCCTGTATATCAACATTTTATTTTTTTTTTTTTTTTTTTTCTCGAAAACGAATAAAGTTATTCTAAAATCGATCCCTGAAGTTGTTTAAAACATCTATAAGAATTTTATAAAAAAAATTCAGGTCAAAAAATTAATTTTTACAAAAGGAGTAAGATTTTAAAATTTTCCCAATTTTCTTCAAAAAAATTAAATTTTTAAAATTGTGTGAATAATATATGAAAATTTTCATCTGGTATCATTTTCTTGAATAGAAACATTGTATAAAATGTTAAAATATAATTTTTAAATACGTAAATAAAGAAATTTGCTCAAAGGGTACCAAGTCTCTTTTTAAGGGGTAAAAATGGGCGTGGTTTGACGATTAAAATTTTTTAGTGAGGTTAAAAATTCGTAAGTGTTTGGAGCAAATGGTAATAAGTGTTTCAATGAACAAGGAGTAATAAAAATGACAAACATGTATATTATGAAGTATTATTTATTAGTATATATATATATATATATATATATATATATATATATATATATATATATATATATATATATATATATATGTAACAAAATTGATTATAAAGTATTTAATGAGAAATCTGTCGCTGTTTATTTTCAGATATTTTTTTTAATATTAGGCTCATATTTCGAGTTGATTAATGTAACACATTTCTCAGCTAATTCCATGTCAAGTCTATTTCTAATAGAAGATTTTACAAAGTTCATTGAAGAAAACAATTTTTCTCATTAATATGTGGACCCAAACATCGTTAGAAGAGCATTAACTAGTTTTTTTCATACATATAAAATTATTCGGTAAACAAGCCCATACGTTTAGTATATTTTTACTGTGTAGAATCAATATTATCTGCACTACTTTCACACAGTTTTCCTTCTACTTCAGAAATCAAGTCTTCAAATTTTGTTTAAGAAATTCAACTAATTCTATTTCAAAATTATCGATACCTAGCCACATAAATTCGGTTAATTCCATTGTTTTAAATTCTGTCTTTTATGGACATAAAATAAAATGCATTTTCTAAACTTTTAAAGTTATTGTATCTCTCCTCAAAAGCTTGTTTTATTTCCTCCATAATCATTAAATATTTTTTATTGCATTTTCTTGAACGTCAACTGAGTTTTCAAAATGTTTTTGTAATTGAGGAAAATATTTCAGAATTTTGATTTCCAAACCCTTAGTAGAAATGTCAAGTTTCGTCATAACTATTTTAAAATTTTCAAACATCGTTAAAATAATTAGTCCATAATTTATCGAAACTATTATCTTTTTCTACTAAAAAGAGCTTAATTTCTTCTAATAACGTTACGAAGCGATTAAGGACTTAACCGAAGGTCCGCACGTTGTTGTACGTCGAAAAATCCATGAGTATTGGCATTCAATTGACTCTAAGAATTGAGCAAAAATTGCCATTTATAAAGTGTTTTTGCGTTTATAAAGTTGTTTATTTTTATTACAACTAACATTAAACTGGAAAATGTTTTTGAACTATGCTTCACACATAAAACTGGCTGGTGTATTATACAAGGGAATTCAATCAGATGTGAAATATTTTGCTTAAGATAGTGAATAAATCTAATGTTTCCCCCTACCATTTGTGTGTGTGTGTGTTATAGAAACTATTATCTGAAGGTCATTATCCATTTCTTTAAATGCAATATGAAATTCTTTCAAAATATGAAGACGAGTGCACTTCCTCTTCAACGTTATTATTTTGTTTGTTCACTCTTCTTCTTTCATTATATATACATTTCCATACTTGTATCGAGCAAAAACTGCTAATTGTGCAGAACCATTTACATAATTACTCTCATCTATAGCAATTGAATAAATTTCTGCATAATTTAATTCGTTATGCATATGCAATTTTTTTTAATTCTATATATATATTATTCGATCTTTAATAACATTGCGAATTACATGTAACTCATTTATACGTTTTGTAATCAAGCCTTTTTCTTTAAAATCAACAAACAATGTAGCACTACATCCTAAAAACGTGGGGTTTTTTTAAACACAAATTCTCTTTCTGAAAGAGGTTTCCCGTGGCGAGACACGCAAGGGGGGCAACTTGGAAACTAGCAGCTGTATTATTTTTTTTAACAATTTTTTTTAAACACTGCTAAGAGAAAAATTTTCTTTTTTCTTTTGTAAAAAAATACGTTTTTCTTTCTTCGTCTGTTGGCAAGCTGAGATCAGAATGCAACGTTTCAAAACATCTTTTTACATTATACACTCAGGCACGTTGAAGAGAGCGACCCAAGAAGGAAGCTAAGTACAATCGCGAAACTTTGCAAAGAAGTACAGCGTAATATGATATGCAAATGATCCAAGTTTTGTGCCAATACGCATGCTCATACACGCCGAGGTGGCGCTACAATCAGGAAGAAGATGTTATAAAAGCCAGCGTAAATTCGAAGATTCATAAACGTGACGATTACCAGCCGATTGTAGGAAGACTTTGGTAAGCGAAACATGCCAGGTAAACGTGCTAGAAGACATTTCCCACAGTTAACCGAGTTTGAGAGAGGCATGATCATCGGGATGAAAACTGCAGGCTGGTCGACGTGCCGTGTTGCTGGCCAAGTGGATCGTTCGGAGTGTGCCGTTAGAAATTGTTGGGAGCAGTGGACACGAGAAGATACCCACGTGCGGAAAACCGGGTCTGGAGCGACCAGGAAGACCATGAGGAGAGAGGATCGAAGGATCATGCGGCAAGCACTTGTGGACCCCACAGTGACTCGTTCAACGATACGAGCAGACGTAAGCGTAGCAATTGTTCCACAAACAATTTCCAGACCCCTTGCAGAAACAAATCTTAAATCCAAGCGCCCTTTCCGTGCACTCCCTTTAACACCGGAAGATCGGCAACTGCGTCTATAGTGGTGCCAAGCCAGATCAATGTGGAATGTCACAGATTGGCAAAAGGTTGTGTTTAGTGATGAATCCCGGTTTATTTTGGGGACAGATAATAAACGTGTACGGGTGTGGAGGCGCCCTGGTGAGCGGTACAAATCCCCCCCACACTGTTCTACTTCACACTGCCCGCACAGCTGGTGTAATGGTCTGGGGGGCCATAGCCTATGATAGCCGGTCCACTTTAATTGTGATGCGTGGAACCTTAACGGGCCAACGTTACGTTGATGATATTCTTCGACCCCATGTAGGACCTTTCCTAAATGGTCTCCCAGAGGCAATTTTCCAGCAAGATAATGCTCGTCCGTATACAGCAAGAGTTGCTCAATACTTCCTACATCATTTCTGGTTTTTCCATGGCCGGCCCGCTCCCCCGATTTGTCTCCTGTAGAGCACGTGTTTGATCAGCTAAAACAGCAGATGCCATCGTGTCACTCTGTACATGATTTAGAGTTGGCTGTTCAAGATTTGTGCGCCCATCTGCCTCAGGACAACATAAGGTGTCTAATCAACTCAGTGCTGGACCGTGTGGCGGCATGTATTGCAGCTGGATGTTGTCCAACGTGCTATTGAAGTTGTCCAGTATTTATGTCGTTGCACACCCAGTATTCGTTTAATTGTCTTGTTATTTAGAACAAGTGAATCTGTCATTTGTGTCATTATGTGTATTAAATTTCATTTCAATCCGATGCTTTCTTGGGTCGCTATTTTCAATGTTCCTGAGTGTATATACATGAAGTCACTTTTTCATTACAAATTACACAAATAATCATTTTATTCCTTTTAATCACATCATATTTATCAAACCATTCAGCTAGACATGACGTGGAACTTGTATGACTTGTTTTTAATTTTTTAACCACTGACGTACTTGTAGTACAGGGCTACAATTAAAAATATTTCTATTTACAATACAATAATTTGATAAGAAATTTTGTATTAACATAGCTAATATACATACTCATCAATACATATTACTTTTAAATGCGTTTGAAATGGATGCCACTAAGTTCATCACTAGCACTGAGTAGTACAGGCTAGTGAATTAAATTGCAAACCAAAAAAGGCTTGTATCGAGAATAACAGACATGCGTATGGCGCCTCACAAGGTGAAGCAGAGAGAGGAAAATACAAGTTATATGGAAGTCTCTTTTTACAAACATAATTGAACATAACCTTACAGAAAGGCATTTTATCTGAAGAAAGTGCTTTTAAAGATGGTTATTTGCTTTGGTTTGTCGATTTTTTTATTTACAAACAAATTGTGAGCAAAGCTAAACACTTCATTTGATATTTTGTAAAAACACTTTTGCTTTATTTCAAACACTACATACTTTCGTATACATTTGTTATTTGCGTAACTCCCACATAAGCAAAAAAGTGGTTGCCTAGCAATCAAGTCAGTTAAAACACTTGCGTGGGTTGGTGTCTGACCCATGGGTCATAGGTTCGCCATCACTGATCTAGGTGGTATTGGATGGCTCAGAGCTGTTTAAGTCATGGACGATGCCACTGAGGTCCACCCGTCATGCAGAGGGCAAATCGGCATGTTGGTGTGGTGCCAGCTCAGACTTCGAATGCCACTTGGACTAAGTTTAAAGTTATGAAGTCATCGGTAGTCCTACGGTAGCTTTTGACATTAATGAAACAGTGTCTTCCGATAATATATAGATTTTATTTCCTATTCTATATATAAAACAATAAAATAGTTATCTTTGCTTTATCATACAAAGACCCTTTACCGTAAAATCCGGCGTATGACGCGAACTTTTAACTCGAGAAAATGAGATCGGAATTTACGAGTGCGCGTTATACGCCGGGTATCAAAATGAGAGCTTGAAAAATGAAAAAAGACTACACTTCTACATACATCGAAATACTGTTTATTTAGAAAAAAAAAATTATACTTCTCATGAGTTTAAAGCGTTGTATCTCAAGAAGTAGACTATTTTTTTTCAAAAGCCTGTAATAATACCTCTAATAAAGGACTTCAAAACATATGACAGTTGAGCACGTACATTTCAGGTTCCTTCGTAAAAAAAGAGGGGAGCACGAATGTATCTTAAAAATTGCTGCTCTAAACTATGGATGAGCGTCGGATTTTACTTGTAAAAAACTGTTAGCAAATGAGCTGACACTCTTAAAATAATGAAATGTTACGCACAAATTTATCATTAATTCAGATTTTCTCGCAACTAATAAAATTTACTATAAATTTTATTTTAATAAGTTAAAAAGAGATCCAAATATTGACCGTGGATGCGTTCAGTCGTGTTCTTTTCAAATCAACTGATGCTGATTTACAAAATAAAAATTGCTAAAGATAAACATGCGCTGAATATCCTTCATTTCTCGTTAGATAATATCTAAAGGTAAAATGCAACCAAATTTCTTCAAGTATCATGACTTATATTAGAGCGTTTCTTCTCACTCTACCTATTTCTTTTTTTCTTCCATACGTCGTGATCTTTTGAAGCTCGAATAAAACCATGATGTTTACAAGATCTATAACTATTATTTTTAAATGTATTTTTAGAAATATATAAAATAAGGAAGTTGTGAATTAAAGTAAGTCCTATAAAAAATAAACACTTCTACTCAACATTAAAAATTTCCCCTAAATTAACTTGGATCAGAATTGATTATCCGGCGCACAATCCTATCAGAAGAAATGTCAAAAAATTCACCAATTCACCGTGGAACCTCCCCCTTCCCCACTTTTTACTGTTTCTCTCTTCTTTGTTTTTACAAAGCAATGGAAGTGTCCTATTTTACACTTCTTGTGCTTTTCCCTCTTTTATTAAGACTTCAACCCAACACATGCTTTCTGGTCCTCGCTGAGGGAGTTAAATACCCCAAAACAACGTGACGAACGAGCAAGACCAAGGGTCAGCCAACTATGGCACACGTGCCACAGTAGACACGCAGTACAATTCTCAGTGGCACTTTACACTACTCAACAAATTTGTCAGTTTGTGAGTGGATGCAAGTTGATAAATTTCCGCTGGACCTTATTTAACCAAAATCTTTAGAATCATGGACATTTACGGAATTACACATTTATTTATGTTTTTTTTTAGCTTTAGGGCGAAAACTTACTGAAATTTTTAACAACTATAAGGTTTTAAAATTTCTTAGGAGAAAAAAAATATGTTAAATTTATATAAATATAAAGCTTCAGATATTTGGGAGGCATGAATGTGCGTAAATGTATTTTTAAGTAACAACTTTGAAACAAAGCATTTTTACAAATTGAACATACATATTTTCCTTGGTATGGATTAGTAAATATCTTTTTATTAGCAAATGTCTTTTTCCCTTTGATACAAAGTGATGTTGTATATTACACATACACTTAGCACTCTTTTTGAATGGTATGGATACGTAAACATTACCGTAATGTATTGATCTGATAAAACGGCAAGGAGCATGTATAAAAAACATAATATCCTTAAGAGAATTGATTGAATTTCCTTGATATATATATATGTAGATACATTTAAAGAACCAATTTGAGAAAACGTCTTTTAAAATATTTCACCAACATGTGAAACCTTGGTATGAATAAGTAAATGTCTGTTCAAATGACCACTTTGAGAGAAAGTCTTATTGCATATTTCACAAACATGAGGCTTTTCATTGGTATGAATAAGTAAATGACTTTTCAAATGACCTCTTTGAGAGAAAGTCTTATTGCATACTTCACAAACATGAGGTTTTTCCTTGGTATGAATACGGAAATGATTTTTTAAATGATCGCTTCGAGAGAAAGTTTTGCTGCATATTTCACAAACATGGGGCTTTTCTTTGGTATGAGTACCTAAATGTTTATTTAAGTCACTACTTTGAGAGAAAGCCTTGTTGCACACTTCACAAATATGAGGCTTTTCCTTGGTATGAATACGTAAATGTGAAATTAAATTACTACTTCGCCCGAAAACCTTGTTGCATATTTCACAAACATAATTCTTTTCTTTGATATGAGTACGTAAATGTACTTTTAAATTACCGTTTTTAGAGAATGCCTTGTTGCATATTTCACAAACATAATTCTTTTCTTTGGTATGAGTACGTAAATGTACTTTTAAATTACCGTTTTTAGAGAATGCCTTGTTGCATATTTCACAAACATGAGGCTTTTCCTTGGTAGGATTATGAAAAGGTGAACTTGAATGATCACAGTGATTCATATCTTTGTTGCATATTTGACAAACTTCAGGCTTTTCGTTGGGCAAATCACTCCAGTAATGTCTTAAAATATCATTTTGCGAGGTCGCCATCTCTATGTAGTTCATCTTTTCTCTAAAAGTTTTTATGTTTTATCACAGACATCTTGAATTTTTTTCTACGCCTCTAATTTTCCTTCTTGTGTTGGTTAGACTCTGGAATTCTACAGTTGTCTAAATTATCCTATTCCTCTGAAAATAAAAAAAACAAGTCATCAATTTCAGAATTGAAATCATAAAAAATATAGTACAATTAGAATATATTTAAACGAAATAACTACATCACAGTTTTCAATTTTCAGAGAAACAATATGTCTTTCGACATTCTTTTTTGTACTAGAGTACAGTGCTCCGCAACATTTTTATCGCTGTGGACCGGTGAACGTTTGATAATTTCACTGCGGCCTGCTGAGGGTGGGACACATTGATTGTTTATACTTTAGATTGTTTTGATTAACAATTTTAATTTAGTTACATTTAAATATGCCTTCAGAATAAAATATAGTTTCACCAAAAATGAATAAAAAGTTATTTAACGTGGAATATAAAGTGATTTCCGTGGAAAGTTGCTAAAATCCGAGAGAAATGCAGCACTTTAAATAAAATGGCAATAGTTTAATGTTCTTTAGGTCCGGCACCATTTGATCCATGGACCGCTGCAATAGTTCAATAGCATTTTAAAATTTCCAATGCAAATGTTTCCTAAAAATTTCACGAGAAAAATATTTTATGCACCTATTTCACGGTATATCAGGCTACATTTGAAAGATTCAAATAATTTCCGTTCACGAGATTATTTCATTTGCCCCGTTTATTCCAAAAAGACTAACAACTCCCAATTTCTAATTGGCATTTCGTTTTAAGTAAACTTGAAAGGATGGGTAAGATAGAAAATGTACCAACCCGCTTTAAAAATAGTTCTAATTCAACTCCAAAGTTTCAACTAAAGTTCAATTTTTAAAAGAATTTTTTCGTTTGAAAAAGAAAAGAAGACTGAATGTCGTTACTGGCTTGCCTAATAGACTTATCAAGACTCCTACAAAATGAATCACGCACACAAATAACAGTGTCTTCCATCACGAAAACTTAAGGATACTTGCCAGTTTGAGATACCAACGTTCCCGCCCTCCTTTAAAGTTCTGTCCCATTGGTGGATAGATTTTGATGTCGGAGGGTCGACATTCCATTCTGTTCGAACACGTCGCTGTTCGCGTGACTGATTTAAATTCCGTAGCCAAAATGCGCACTGCACCTTTTACTGCGGCGTTCACATCTGTACTAATGAAGTCAGTGTAAAAAGTTTATCGTCTGCGATTGCCGAATAATGCACGCACGTGCGGCCGATCGGACTAGACCTAAAAAATATCGGAGTTTTCCAATCCAAGGATGAACTATATGTTCCATTCTGATGGGATAATTCCAAATTTTGGCCATTCCTTTTGGATACTTTAAGCCCGGACACCCTGTATATATATACACTACATGCCATTTAAATTTCTACAACAGGTAGAAATGTAGATAACAAAATAATATTTATTGAACAAATATTTTTTACAGGAAATAACAAGTAACTAAATTTCAAGAAATTTGGGTGCATACAACCACCTCTGGCAGTAATAACAGCTTTTATACGCCTGGGCATTGAGTCAAAAAGAGATTGGATGGCACGTACAGGTACAGATGCCCATGCAGCTTCAACGATGCCACAACTCATCAACCGTTGTGAGTGGCGTATGGTGACGAGCCAGTCGGTCGAAAACCATGGACCAGACGGTTTCTATTGGCGAAAGATCTGGTGAACGTGCAGGCCAGGACAACAGCTGAACATTTTCCGTATCAAGGCCGGCAACATGCGGTCGTGCATTATCTTGTTGAAACGTAAGGTTTCGCAGAGCTCGAATAAAGGGTAGAGCCACGGGTCGTAACACACCAGAAATGTAAAGTGCTCTGTTCAAAGTGCGTGCAATGCGAACAAGAGGTGACCGAGACGTGTATCCAATAGCACCGCCAGGTAATGGGCCAGTATGACGATGCCGCTAAACACAGATGCGACCATCTTAATGCTGTAAACCGAACCTGAACTCATCTGAAAAATTGTTGTTTCGCCATTTGTGAGCCCAGGATCGTCGTTGCTCACACCATTGAAGACGTTTCTCTCTGTGATGCAGTGTCAAGGGTAGCCGCAGCCATGGTCTACGAGCTGAGAATCCCTGCTGCTGCAAACGTCGTCGAACTGCTCGCGCACACTTGTCTTGCAAACGACCCCAATTCTGGACTAAGGGCTCGTGCCGTGGCTGCACGATTCATTAAGACTATGTGGGCAACATGCCTGTCTTCTCCGATGCTAGCAATAGGGGGGCTGTTGAGATCCAACATGGCGTTCCGGATTACCGTCCTGAGTGAGTGAGTGAAGATTAACGTCGCACTGTTCAGCTGCTTTTGGCGACGGACCACGTAATTTTGAACCATGGTCAAGTGACGTGGACGACACCTGAGCTGGCACCCCCCTCTCCTAACTACCACACCACACCAACGGGAGGACGTTTCAGCTTTCGACAGATTTAGCGTGCATCGCTGCCCTACACGGCGGGTTTTTAGTGGTACTGGGCTCGAACTCGTGACAAAGCCAGCCACGATCCGATGCCTATACCACTCGGCTACCGCGGCCACATTACCGTCCTGAACCCATCGAACTGGCCATATTCTACTAACAGTCATTGGATCTCGACCGACGCGAGCAGCAATACTCCGATACGATAACCCCTCCCCCAGACACAATCCCGGTATGCTACAATTCGACCTTTATTAAAGAAAGAAATGTGATGGTATGTATTTCTGCTTGTTACACGAAACAATAACTCTTCACCAGACAATAACGTTTAAATGCAATTTGTGTATGAGAAACCAGCTGAACAATGTCCTCATTTAAACACATTGTAGGAGTCGCTAACGGCGCCTGCTTTGTCTGAATGAGCCTAAAAGCTAATAATTTGCATATCACAACACCCTCGTCCTGTCGTTTAAATCTCACGTCTGTAGCATATCGCCTTCTTGGTGTAGCAATTTTAATGGTGTATATATATGTGTGTGTGAGGGGCCCAGTTAGGGCGGCACTGCATGGACGCTGACACATGACTGAGCTCTGTTCGCAAGGAGGCACGCGGCGATCCCCAGACCCAACTGAGTCGGAGAACGGATACGAAGTGAAAAAATACCTAAGACGAACTTTTTAGCCAGTCGGCAACAACAAGGGTTTTAATGTTTAATCAGAATGGTATTTGTGTAGATGCGTTGCCCACTTTTTGTTAACTGTTAGAAAAAAAACAGTTTTGTGTTTGTTAACTCTTAGTCTTTATTGGTTAACGAAATAAACCCATTATTCATAATCATATCAGTTTTGGGCACTTGGCCTCAAATTTACTTTAGATAGCGAGATTAAAAGAGCACTTCAACATAAGTAGGTAGAAAAAGCCGATTCTGCTGTAAAGGCGGTGCAGGCGGTCGACGGCAGTGCAGAGTTGAGTTGTTTCGTTCCTACTGACGAGTTGAGTTGTTTCGGTTTTACTGGCGAGTTGAGATGTTTCGTTCATGTTGCCGAGTTGAGTTGTTTTCTCCTGTTGAGTTGAGTTGTTTCGTTCATGTTGCCGAGTTGAGTTGTTTTCTCCTGTTGAGTTGAGTTGTTTCGTTCCTACTGACGAGTTGAGTTGTTTTTCTCCTGCATTGGCTTTGATTTTCGAGCTGAGGGGGCGAGTTGAATTGTTTTTTTTTCTACAGCTAAGTTGTTTTTAAAAAATGTGCACAAAAATGGAAGTATGGGAATGTTAAACGTGCTCATGGCGCCACCTATTGATTAAAATGTACACTAATTATAGATTTTAAAATGATTGAGGTAAATAACGCTCAAATAAAAAAAAAATAAATCCAGATTCAAACTCACGGCCTCAGATCAAAATGTCTCCACAGGACAATAGTTTTTCAGTTACGCTAACCATTATCCTATGAAGGCATACAGACCTGAAGAAAACTTATGTTTATAATCTCATGAATTTAATTTTGCAGGCGAAGCAGACGGCGACATGTTTTAAAATCATTTTCTTGATTAAAATGAAATAAAAAATATTTAATTTATATTATTTTAATAATGCGTAAATTTTAATTCAGTATAATGATTACATACACACACAGTAAAGATACAAAGTAAATTGATTATTCAGAAAAATGTGCCGTAGTATACTCGTCATCAGCGTGAACGGGTTACGATTTAACTTGTTTTAGCTTGTCTGATCTTGATTCTACAAGACGGCTTTTCCAGGCGAAGCAGATGGCGACGTGTTTTAAAATCATTTTCTTAATTAAAATGAAATAAAAAAATATTTAATTTATATTATTTTAATAATGTGTAAATTTTAATTCAATATAATGATTACACACACACAGTAAAGATACAAAGTAAATTGTTTATTCAGAAATCAACATCTTGTATTGCGTTTTACATTACAATCACATATTTACATTACAGGAGAACAACAATTTGTAAAATTTATTTCAGTGTAATGATTATACATGTACAGTAAAGATACAAAGTAAGTTGTTTATTTACAAAAACAGCATTCCGTTTTACATTACAATCATTTATTTATACACACAAAAAAAAATTCCATTATTGGATTTTATGTCCTACAGCTCATTAAATAGGTCTAAATTCATCAACGACCAATGACCATGTGCAAGAGTAGTCATCTTTATATGACAGAGCAAGTTTGTTTTGCTTTATTGAATGTAATGAATGAAATTTGGATCTAATTAAGTTCATGTCAACATATTTTATTTTTTCATTAAAAAGACAAGCTTTGTAGTCCTCAAATGTTATTTTATTTTTTATAGTTTGTTTTTTAATTCCTTTTAACCGCTTTTCAATCTTATTATTTGTTTTGTAGGCATACATTTTCGATTTTAATCCTACATATTCTGTCATAATATTTCCTTTATTTTCATCCTTCATTTTCCCGATGACTTTTTTGTTAACAAGAGGTAAATTATAAATATTGTTTTCATCATAGTCTGAAGTATCATATAAGTTAATATCCTCTTTCATGTCACTATAAAAATCATCAGTTTTTATTTCATATATAAAAGAATCGGTGTCTGTATACATGAGCCGTACTTTTGAGTCATAACGGTGCTTCATGTACTCATAGTGAAAAGAATACATTAGAACTTTTGATATATCTAAAATTACCATTCCTACCTGTATTGGTTTGAAAAATTTCATTTGGGTTTTTTTTAGATGGACGGCCATTAAGTTTTCAGAAAATATTGTGCGTCGATTAAAATTTGATTTCGCTATTAACTTTCGAGCCTGCTCTTCTGTTGAACATAAACGTATATCTACTCTTCTTACATTTTCCATCGTTTTCCCGAAAATGCTATTATTCATTAGTTTGTAATAATCCTTTTGAAAGTCATTTACAGATTTAGTTCTTAATTTAGTATTATAATCTATGTAATTTTTAAGCCAAGGAGATTGAAAAAATTTTAAAACGCGATTAATTTTTTTTTCAAGACTAACCCTAATTTTAAATAAAGCTTTAAATTAGAATAATGGAGAACATATTTTGTTTTTGGTTCCAAAGTAGTTAAAAGTCAGGCTCTTTACAATTAGGTGGGGGCTTATTTTCAGGGGCAAGGGGAAAGTCTGAATGTTTGTCATGCAAATCGGAAGGATATTCAAGATCTACTTCCAAGATGTAACCTACATCGGATTCATCTGATAAATTTAAAATATCCTGTTCAGTTAAATCGTTATCACTCCAAACAAAATCTTTTAAGGGTAGATATTTACTCATTGCATAACCGTACAAATTATTTGCGTCAAGATACATTAAATATTTTATCTCATCATCTGGGTTAAAATTAGACATATATCTGTTGTTAGCTATAGCATAACGATTGCAACACTGACTTATACCTCCTCTTACACCCTTTTCTATAAAAAGAAGCATGGCGTAAACTGTAAACAGTTCGATAGCTACTTTAGTATGTAATAACATAGCATCCCATGATAAAGCTGGGGTGGTAAAATACCAACAGGGGTCAAGTTTATAAGTTTGCATGCATATTTTACGAAAGTTTTCAAAGAGATCTGTTAACAACAGAACATCTGTTTTTACATATAGATCACAGTATTCACCAAGATTATTTAAATGAAATTCATTAAATACTTTACATGCATGATTATAATCCTCTACACTTATAGCCTCCTCATTTAGTTTATTGTAAAATTTGCTAATAGGTGGTAAACAAGAATCTTTACACTTTTCAAAACTATCAAAATAATCATACGGAAAAACTCCCTTTCTTAAAAGTAAATCTATTTTTTCTGAGTCAAAATAATGTTTCATATATTTAAATTCATCTTTTTTAGTGTTTTTATCAAATTTTCCAAACTAGAAGACATGAATTTGAAAGAATCTAAAAACCTTAACTGAAAATCATTTGAAATATTTTTACTGAAGGAAATATATTTTCTTCGGTGTTCGGAATTAAATTAATTTGTTTTTCATCATATCCTAACTCATTAATAAAAATATGGGCGTCATATCCTGAAAGATTATGGAAGAAAACAGGCAAAAATTTGGGGGCTTTCATTGCTAAATTACAACTATTGCAACAAGGGCCATTAAATTTTTGAGTAACATGATTATGATCCCTAACCTTGATATTGTTTTCGTGAAAGGTTTGACCACAAACATAACAATTATTAGCATTATCATACAATTGCTTTTCTGATTCAGTAAGAGGTAATAACGGTTTTGATTTTTATAAATATTATCAATTTCTATTGCATCTTTTTCTAACTTTTCAATAAAAATTTTTGGGGCATCAATACCTCTATATACTACTGGATCTTTATAATGCCCCCTTGATAACTGATAAAATAACAAAAACCTATTGGGACATGTTTTTCATAAATATTTGTAAAGGAAAAGTTTGGATTAGGACAGCAAGTATCAGTTTTCCTAGTTACACACTCGAAATCCGCATATACAACAAAAGGTATTTTTAAACAATGTTGAAAATTTTTAAATTTTAAAAACTTACTTGTTTCTGACGGCATTACTACCCTTGCAGGATTTTTTATGTATACACATCTCATTGTGCTGAAGAAGTTTGTATTCTGTTTGGAAAGCACTTAAACATCTTTTACATATAAATGTTTTATGTTGATGTTTTGAGAGTTGTTTCGAAACAAGTCGAGATAAGCTTTTAATGAAACAATAATGTCCAAACTCTCCATTTTTTACGTAAAGCAAATCTATATGTTTCTCACACACTATATCACTAATGAGGAGAGGAAATATTTTTAAATCTTCTTCAAAAGAATAAATGTTTATTCCTATATCGTTCATTTTTGAAAATTTTTTCACCTCGTTAAGCAGTGTTGGAAAGGATATTCCATCAAAGTTCAGCTTATTTAGGTGGGGGACATAACTTGACGTTTTGTTGGGGTTGCTGGTGTTGGGGTAAAGAGCTGCGAGAATAGACCACATGAAACACTGAGAGTCCTTTTTATTGATGACATTGATGATTGCCTTTGTTTCAGCGATCTGCTTCGGCACCTCGATGAAGGATGATGAACCTCTGAAAGGAGAATAACGGTTCGTGCGGACTTCGAGTCTTAAGATTTCGTCCAGTGTCCATCCCGAGTCTCTATCTTCAAAATCCTCACTTTCTTTCACTATTTTCTCAGACACATGTCGTCATAAAGTCTGGCGAGATTAGTTTCTTGTAATACCTCATTATTCGGCGTTTTGAATTCTACGTTCTTTATCATTTTTCCAGCATCTGTCGCTTTCGAGTAAATGCAATGAACCCATTTACTCACTTTCAAAGCTTTGTAAGTTTCCAGTTCATTGCGAAAAATAAAGATTGCCTCTTCTTTTCTTAAGAGTAGAAACTATTTTATCCCCAGTGAACTATCGTTATTGGGAAGATTAAAAGTTTTATATGCTTTTTGAAAAGCACTCTCGTTCTCTTTTGGTGGTAAGAAGATATTTTCAGGATCAGCCGTAGAGTTTTCAGCAGATGTGAACAACTGTGTTTTCTTTTTCCTACTTGATACAGACAAATCCACTCTCTTTCTTTTCCCCGCTTCTTTCTCCAACTTTCTTTCGCATCTTTTATTGTTCAAATGTTTCAATAAGTTGTCTTTACGGGTAAAGAACGTATAGCAAAATTTACAAGTAATTTTCTCGGTTGAATGCACAGAGTCTCTGTGCCTTTTTAAGTCCCTTTCTCGGACGAATTTTTTACTACAATCCGCACATTGAAGGACAGCATTTTTTCATGAACTTGTAATGTATGGCGTTTTAAAACATAGTTTGTAACGAAGTTTTTTCCACAAGTATTACAAGTATACATAATGAAGACGTAGAACTTATAGAACGTTGCTAAAACACACACACACACTACTAAATCAGCAATCAAATTTTGTGTGTTCTGCTACTCTGTGACGATCAGGCGCAATACATAGAATCGATAGAGCAAATTGGAATGGATATCTCCCACCAACCCCTTTTAAACTCCAGAGGTGGGTCCACTACACCCCCTCGTCATTTCTCATTGGTCGACCCAACAGAAATCTGCACACGGCCCGCAGACTCATTAGCGTCCTTATTGGTTCGAATCTGACAATAGCTCTCTCTCTGACCGTCTCACACTCACTGGCGACACAAGGTCCGCCCGAACACCTGACCCCCTTACCACCCGCCGTTTTTGAGGCGCCGATGTATCGAGTCAGACAAACTCAGTCAAAAGATGAACAGCGGGGTTTCGTCCAGCCCATTAAGACTACAGACCCACTGACGTCGCAGACCAGAATCCCAACAATGAACAATGACACCCAAGGCCATGTGCTCTGTCCACAACCCCCCCTGCTCTAATCCATCAAACACCATGAGAAAATATTCTACTGAATGTATATCACGATCTCACTTTTATCTGGTAACGAATCAAGACAGGAAAATACAGGATACAATAGATATGATTACGGACAGGGAAAGAATTTATGAATTTTCCTTTCGGTATCACACAAAATGAAATTTATAGAATTAAGTGACTCGTAGTATAAATAGCAACATCATTCATAAAATTATTTAGTTTAATCATGGATTCTCTCAAATTAGTTCATCCATTTACTTTAATCTTGGCTGGGCCATCTGGTAGCGGTAAAAGTCAGTTCGTTAAAAAATTAATCGAAAATAAAATGATTAAACACTTTCCTAAAAATATAATTTGGTGTTATGGAGTTTACCAAGCGTTGTATGAAGAAATGCCGAATATTTCCTTTCATGAAGGTATCCCCTCTAATTTGCACCAGTATTCGGATGCGTTAATTGTTATAGACGATCTTATGGGAGAGTTAGGAAATGATCCCCAATTAACAAAATTATTTGTAAAAGAATCGAAGAGATCAATCCCAAATTACACATTTAGGTCGCCAATTGTATCCTCGTAAAGTGAAATTTTTTCAAGAATGTTACGCAGATGCCACATCAAAACCGTACGGATACTTACTTATTGATTTAAAACCTGAAACTGATGAATCCTTGCGTGTGCGCACAGGTATGTTTCCTGGAGATGTTTTTTATGTATATCAACCTCGATGATTCATTACTTTGAAGCATATAAATAGATTCAAATTGTTCAATGAATATTCAATAGTTCACAAGATGCCGGTGTGTTCTGAACAAACTTTAGAGCTCTTAAAACTAATTTCTAAAACAAAACACCCAAAATCTATTTTGAAAAAGTGTTCAAAGAAAGAAATAAAAACTTTGTGCGAGTGTGTGCTGAATGTTTTATGTGGTAACATATCATTGACTAAAATTAAAAAGAAGTCGCTTTTCTCCCTATAAAGAAAGCTTAAAAAAACTTTCTAACAAAAAAACACCTCTTTACGAGAAAAAGAAAATTTTAATTCAAAAAGGAGGATTCTTAAATATTTTATTGCCTGCGACTATTTCAGTCATCAGTTCTTTAATTCAAAATGGAATTTAGCAAAAAATTTGTACTGGTACCCGAAGAAAGAGTTCAAGTAACGGAACACTTATCGGAACTTGATCAACGCATGAAAAACATTCTCGATAATAAGGATTTAACGGAAAAAGAAAAAACAATTCTCTATTTACAAGTTTTACAAAAATATACGTACTTTTCTAACGAAAATCGAAGAGAGTCTGAACCAGTTCCAAATGAAGCATCTCTATCAGAAAATCAAGAAACGGAATCATTAAAAGAAAATCTAAAAGAGTCAGTAGTAAAGACGGAAAAAGAAGTGTTTGAGGATGAAATTTTTAGAATTGTTCCAGCTAGGTATAAAGAAAAAGCAAAAAATATTTTCGTTTTTAAGGCTTCAAGAATCTTTCAGTTGGAATTCTGATGGTGAAATTATTTACAAAAACTGTTATTCCAGGAAGCAATATTGCATTCCTCGTGAATGATTTTCTACGGAATCGAAAATCAGCACCTGAAGGAAGATATGTATTTTTAAGAGCTTTGAATGATGTAAATTTACCGAAAAATCTAGATGTAAATAAAAAATTGTATCAGAATAACAAAATTATTAAGAAACCAATAATGTATGCTCGCAGAAATGCATGGTTGAAACTTTGAAATAAATGATACTCATTTGATTAAAAAAAAAAATTGTCTCAGTTGTCTCTTTATGATTTGAACAGTTTTCTTTTGCTGAGGAAAATATACTTATTTGATAAAATTTAAAAGTTTCAAATATATAATTAAATAAAATTATATTAATCTTTTTGGATGAAAAATTTATCATAGAAAAATAATTTTTTTTTTTTTTGAGAGAAAAAGAAATTTAACATAGAAAAATATTATTTTTTTTTTTTTAGAAGAAAAAATTATCATAAGAAAATATAAATAGAAAATAAAAAAAAAAATTAAAGAAAATAAAAGACACACACATATTTAGTTTCATTCCATTTTTTTTTTTTATTTTCTAAATACAAATCTTACACCATATCGTTTCTTTACAAATTGATACATTTGAAAATCATTTATATACAATTGATTCAAAATATAATGCATAGAATAGCCTTGGCTGCGTTTGAATAAAAAGTAAATACAGTATTGCCCACAAACATTAGATGTTGGTGATTGAAACACTTTAGAATTCCATAATACATCTAAATAGGTGGTAGTACTAATGTTATAGAATACAGGAGGTTGTCCAAACGAGTCATAAAATTCTAATTCTCTTTTATCATTTACAAATAATGCTAACCAGTGTGTTCCAGGTTGTGATGAGTCATCAGAATTCACAATAGCACACATGTTTTCTTGCAGAGGAGGGAGCGTATCTCTAGAATAAACACCTTGAAAATAGGGGGACGTTGTCTTCTCTTGAGATAAAACTGTATACATTTGCATTCCATCCATTCTTTAATTTCCGAAATCATACAAGATATTTCTCGATTTGTTTATTTCGATTAAATTTTCAAACTCGGCGAAAACGATAACACATACGGTTTGTTCTAAAGATTTGCTGAATTTTAATTCTAATCGCAAATTGCTATGTTTTATCAGACTTAAATGTTCTCCTGAAGAACATAAATCCGGTGAGAGGTTAAATCCAAACAATGTATTTGAATCTTTATATTCTTTTCTAGAAATAAATATACCTCTGTCTTGACCCATTCGATCTGTCCCAAAAAATAGAGTTTGATAGGCCCGTATGTACTGATCTTTAGAAAAATCGAGTTCTAATGGATTGTGAGGCACTGGTTGTCCATCCACATACACTCCAATAAAATTTAAATTAAAATGTTTAAACTCATAAGGAGATTTTGAAAATGCTCCGTGAAAAGCTTCATTATCTACACATCCTACAAAAAGTTTTTTTGGCATTTGGCCTGAAAATATGTTATCTAGAATAAAAGACATGCTTCCTTTAGGAATCGAATACACTTTGCACAGAACTCGGTTAATGGGATATTTTGCGCTTGTTTTTTCCAGTGCTTTCGCATATATATGACCAAGAATAACTCCAGGATTCGCACGAACTTTTCGTATGAATAAAGAAACATGATCCAAAACAACTTTAAATCCCTCAGATCCTTGTAAACAAAATTCGGGCTTGCTTCGTATTAATTTTATTTTCAAATCCACTAAATTGAGTAAAAGACGATCTTGATGAAATAAATCCGAATGTATACAACCAATCATGTCTACAGTTGCACTTTCTTTAAAAAATTCGGTTCTTTTCTTGAGACCATCATCAGAATCCTTGTAAAATAGTTCAGCCGTTAATTGGGAAGTTTTGCTGTCATATCCATGGTTTAAGAGAGTTTCAATATAAGATCGATAGGGATATGTATTACTGGAATTGGAAACCACGCGATCATTTAAGGATACATCTACTTGAGAAAATAGTGAATGTAGAAATAAATTCACACAGGTCCTATAGTATCATCTTTAGTAATAGGCGTATTGTCCACTTTTACTATTTTTGCTTTTACGTATAATTGTGTTTGACTGAGATCTATGTAATCTTCTCCTGTGTATCCCCCACAATTTGGGGTGAAATTAGATCGGAGTAAACGTAAAAAACTGAAAAATTAGACCATGCATCAGCAACGAATTCGCTTTTCATGTTACCTATTATAATTGCATTGCGTTTGAATCCTAACAATACGCCTAAATTCTCTAAGTGAAGGCTGCTACCTTGAACTGCATTAATTTTCACCCGTTTTGTTGCTTTATTGTAAATTATTGTGAACCGATTAGGATTTTTGGGTAAAGCAAGTTGTACGGCTGATATAATATCTAACATTGTTTCATAACAACCCACATCAATTGTTCGCTTAACAGTTGAAGAGATATTGCCGTCACCAGCTTTGTATAGAAAATAATTGTTAGTTTCATTTACGTTAAGCCAAGAATGAGGGTAGATTATTTCAGACAATCCCACTTCCCATTCACCATTTAAACAAACAGGAGAGGGTAATTGAGTTTTGAAATGAGATATTTTGTTTTCTGGAAAGAAATGCATAGAACTATCAGAAGGTAATGTTACGTAGAAAGACATTTTGAAAATGAGTTGGCAATAAAAAGTTTAACTATTTATACTTTTTTGAATATCAGTCACCCAATCATTAAATTTTTCAGGATAGCCTAAAAATTTAACAAAATTTTCAGTGATTCCTCCTCTTTTTCTTTGTTTGATAACATTCTCTACAGGGTAGAAACCAGAGTCGACCACTTTTTGTAATTCTGCTTCGTAATAAGTACCTTTAATCTCTTCACCTTGTAAATCTTTTAATCTATAAACAATCGGAATTCTTTGCACGATTTCAAAAACTATGAAAAGTTCTCTTCTCCAGTTTTGTTCGTATCCTTTTTCAAAGTGAAGTTTTTGTTTATTAATGCGTACAATATCACCAATTTTAAATCTAAGGGCTTTAGGTTTCTCATTTCTTAGACCACCGTATAAATTTTTTAATACCTGCTTTCGGTTATGTCTACTTACAGAAACAGGATCCATTTTAATTGAACGGTGATACGAGTGATTATATAACTGTGTATTAATTTATGAATGACGTCGATGTAATTTTTAGTGTTAAATTCAGTGAAATATTTCCACATTTTTGTTTTTAATGTCCGATTAAACCTTTCAACAATGCTAGCTTTTGTTTCGTTATTTGTAAAAAAAAAAAAATTACATTCAGATTTTTTAAATAATTTTGAACTATTTTATTTAAAAACTCCTTACCGGCATCTGTTTGCAACACTTTAGGCTTCCTTTCTTTAAAAATAATTTCTAGCCCAGACTTTACACTTTTTCCAAATTTATCTTTCAGAGGAACTGCCCAAGCAAATTTTGAAAATAAATCAATGCAAGTTAACAAATACTTATACCCTTTATTAAATTCTGCTAAAGATTGCATATCGACTAAATCCGCTTGAAACTGACGATCAATATCACTTACAAACACTCGATTCCGCTGAAACTTATGTCGAACAGGTTTATGAAGAGTGTAAGCATCTTTCTGCGATAACCAATGTTTCACATCTTTTTTACTATATTTCCCTTTTACAGAGCGATGTAATGCTTCCACACCCCCGAAGCTATTTGGAACTTCAGGATTTTCGTAAAACGCTGCTAAATCTTGATGCATTGTTACCGATGAAAAGAACTTGATTGAATGACTATTACAATGAATAGTTATATTATTATATACTTTTTGGGAAAGGCAAAAAGTTTATGTATAAAAACATGAGCATAAATTTTCTCACTTTCATATGAAATACATTTAAAATATCACTTGTACATACTTTGATAATTTCTTTTAAAAATACTCTTATTTATTTTTAAGATGTGAAACGATTTCAACATAAATTAAACTAACAAACAATAAAAATAATAAGAACTCAAATTCAGCATATAAAAAAATAATTTTATTCAAATTTATAAAAACAAAATATTGAGTGAATCTTATAAAAATCTTTAAACAAAATCCTCATAGTATTCAAAACAATCAGGTGGACATAAGATGTCTCTTACTTCTCTTAAAATAATATCCAAGCGAAGATTTTTTAAAAATTCTTGAGTTACATAATGTACAGGTTTTAACAATAAAAAGTGTTCATTTTCAAAAAAATTATTATAAAAACAATCAGCTATCTCATTAGCTTCAAGTGATGAAACATATGAATTAAATGTTTCTTCGCGATTCCCCATAACTCCTCAGCGAAAGTCTGAGGCTGTTTCAATCCTTTTTCGTTCAGGAGGCTACAAATAGATTTTTTCAAAATTTGCGTCAAGTATTGTTGACCCAGACTAACATCCAAAGAAGAATGTAATGTATTTTCTATGGGGCCTTCGCAGAAGGTTTTATATGCAGTTAAAAAGTCCATACACTGAAACATATTGTCTATAGCAGCATTTTCAATAGCACCATATTTTTTAATCATTTCAGCCCACTGCTCTCGGGATATGGTTATTTCTTTAAAAGTGGGCTCTTTATCCGGACTGTATTTAATGCGCTTGAAAGTAAAATCAACGAAGTTCTCACTAGTTATTTGAATGTGTCGTTCAGGAGGGAAAAGTCCACTTGGTAATTCCTCCAGTGATTCCGGCACTTTCTTTTTACGCATGATATATTCGATCCACCGTGGGTCTAATGTTATTCCCTCGGGAGTTGGGTAGTATGTTTTGCCATATTTCTTGAAACGTCTTATGTGTACTGATACGGAATCATAATAGGTGCTTGCAAAGACAAAAACATCATCTCCAATTGGAAATACTCCATCTGGTATGCAATCCTCGGTAAATTTTCCATACTTCTGAAAATAATATATCAAAATTAATAAAGATCAGAAATGTGTAAAAAACATTATAAAAATTACATATTAAATTTATTTAATTTTGTTACTTACTTTTGAAACTTCTCTTCTGGTTTTCTTATTTACAGAAGATTCCCCGGCTTTTCCAAACTTTCGTTTTTCACTATGTGTTTCAGACATCACCATATTTTTTCTTGTTGAATACAGCCCACCGCAATACTAACAAACGAAATGAATTGTGAACTAAAATGTGATAAGTGTCTAACGCATATCAACCGAATTACACTTGAGCGGCGTTCGCTGAGTGGTTGAAAGCAATGTATTCATCCGCTCTAAGCATTGAGATAATTTCTGACGTAGAATTCAGTCGCCGTCTTGTGGAATCAAGATCAGACAAGCTAAAACAAGTTAAATCGTAACCCGTTCACGCTGATGACGAGTATACTACGGCACATTTTTCTGAATAATCAATTTACTTTGTATCTTTTACTGTGTGTGTATGTAATCATTATACTGAATTAAAATTTACACATTATTAAAATAATATAAATTAAATATTTTTTTTTTATTTCATTTTAATCAAGAAAATGATTTTAAAACATGTCGCCGTCTGCTTCGCCTGCAAAATTAAATTCATGAGATTATAAACATAAGTTTTCTTCAGGTCTGTATGCCTTCATAGGATAATGGTTAGCGTAACTGAAAAACTATTGTCCTGTGGAGACATTTTGATCTGAGGCCGTGAGTTTGAATCTGGATTTATTTTTTTTTTATTTGAGCGTTATTTACCTCAATCATTTTAAAATCTATAATTAGTGTACATTTTAATCAATAGGTGGCGCCATGAGCACGTTTAACATTCCCATACTTCCATTTTTTGTGCACATTTTTTAAAAACAACTCAACTTAGCTGTAGAAAAAAACAATTCAACTCGCCCCCTCAGCTCGAAAATCAAAGCCAATGCAGGAGAAAAACAACTCAACTCGTCAGTAGGAACGAAACAACTCAACTCAACAGGAGAAAACAACTCAACTCGGCAACATGAACGAAACAACTCAACTCGGCAGCAGGAACGAAACAACTCAACTCGCCAGTAAAACGAAACAACTCAACTCTGCACTGCCGTCGACCGCCTGCACCGCCTTTACAGCAGAATCGGCTTTTTCTACCTACTAACATAATTAATAATTATAATTACATATTTCCTTCGTTCATGAGATAATTCCCTCACTTTAAAAGTCTTCTGAAATTAAAAATGATGTCTGTTTTCCTTTTCGAAATGAAAACATCGTTTACATATTCAGAAAACATATTCATTTACATATTTTAAAAAGCAGCAATGAATTGATTATTTAGTGAATTATCATTTTGCGTGACTGCTCTTTATTTTCTTGTTTAAAAATAAATTAATCCAAATCTGAAAGAAAAATACCCCAACAGCAACAAAAATTCATCTCATTCTTTTAAGTTAATGTGCCACATATTTGTTTTATCTATAAAAATTTTATTGCATTTAACTAAAAAAGATATGTTTCGAATTAACTATAACTCTAAATCTGATATGTGTAAAAAGCATTGCGTAAATCATAGAAGAGAACAGCATCTATATTAAAAATTTAGTCAAGAACTCCACCACGGATTTGGAAGTATTTAGTGATAGAACATATATATGCCTTAATTTGTGATGAGAGTTAATAGTTTTATTCACGTTGCAATATAAAGCAACACGAGGGCTATTGGCGACGGGCCTCGTAATTTTGAACCTCGTTCGAGTGACGAGGACGACACTTGGAACTGGTACCTTCCCCTCCTGCACCAACGGGAGGACACTGAGTCTCGAAAGGGACAACAGTCCCTTCTACACGGCGAATCTTCGATGGCGCCAGGACGTAATTTATAACAGTAATAAAAAAAAGGAGAATCACAAACTTTAACATAATTTTTTTAATTGCTGTTTTACAGTAAATTGTATTATTTAATCATCAATTTATGGAATTTAAATTTGAAGTGATGTAATTACGTATACATAATGCATACAGAAATATGTTATATATTTGTAAAAGTGGATTAAATCATTTAAATTTCTATATATAATGAAGTTGATTTTGAAAAGGAACACTTTATTTGTATTTTATTCACATAAACATCAATTTATTTGTTTTTTTTCTTTTCATGCACATACACAATCAAAGAGATAATTACAGTATGCTGAAGTAATACTTTTTTTTCATTTATGATTAGTTTCATTATATAACAAGATCCCAGGGCCCCCAGACGTTACTTATTTTCTAACAAATAAAATATACAGGATTAGGTATAGTGCTAGTACGTGCATACCTGCTAGCTTGTCCCGACGGCCAATTTACAGGTAACAGGTGTCAAAGGTCGGTAAAAAGAGTGCTAACTTTCCTCAAATTCTAAAGGCTGATTTTTACGTATGTTTTAAAACACATCGTTACAAATTAATAATCAGTACTGCCAGACACGTTCCATCGGCGGTAACTTTTAACAGACGCTTAAAAGCTTCCAAAAAAGTCATGCAACTTTTCTTATTTTCTAAAGCTTGATGTTTATGTATGATACTCGGTGAACTATTTTAATATTATTTGTAAGCTGCCAGACCAATCGGATGGGCCAATCATCCCCCCAGACACACCTAAAGGGTCGCTATGCGTATGAGCGCAATGTCCTCATTCATCCGCTTGAGTGTGAGATAGACTCGTCTATTCTCCCCCCTGCTCTTTATGTTTGTGCGTCATGGTGTTTAGTCTAAGGTCGCTACTGGGAAATATGGAACACGAAGCGTTCCTCCATCAAATATCGAAAATGTTTGATGTGGTTGGCCAATAACTCAATTATATATCCAGAGAGGAATTCTGGGAAAGCAGAAGAAATGCCAGAAGACATTTAAAGACATAACCTAAAATTTAAAGATGTTGTTTTGCCGACTGATTTATTTGAAAGTGGTTATCATGGACAATGTTACAAGTCATTTACAGGTTTGATGAAAAAATATTACTCATCAAAAGCTTCAACTACAGAAAAATCTACTCCAGAAGAAAACTTGGAAAATATTACAAAAATTCATCATTACCATGTTTATCAACTTCTGAGTTAAATCCACAGATTTCAAGTCCAGCAACTTCTTCTGTACCTGAGTCAACTACGATATCTGAGTTAGTTGAACCAGTTACACACATCAAATTTACCTGAAAATACTGTCCAGCCAGAAAATACTGATTCACCATCTTGAAAGTGATGTATATAAGTACTGATAAAAATAATATCACCTGTATATTTTGTGACCAAAAGACTAAAAAGCATCGCTCAAAAAGATTACCGTTACATTCATGTAATAAAAATGACTTTATTTCTACATTAGATCAAGAAAATGAAAATCATACGGAATTAATTTATAAAATAGTAAATTATTCTCTTTCAAAAATTTGTTATCATCGACACATTGCCGATTAGATTTTATTTATAAAGCATCAAATAAAAGATTAAACTCCTCAAAGTGATTGGCATAATCTTCGTCAGCATCATCAAACTGCGTTTGAGGAAATATCTGTTTTTATTCATGAAAATATAATTAAAAAAGGACGGTGTTATTTTTTGACTTATCTTCATAGATATTATATGGAGTTATTGAATCAAGGTGAGGAAGACAGACCTGAGAAAATTAAGGGAAATTTTACACCACACAAATTAGAAATAAAGATAACAAAAGTATTTGACAAACAGATCAAATTTTTCATAATTCAAAATAAAAAATTAGTAGCTCCCAAAAGTTTGACTGCTATTGATGAACAATCGTTTGAAAAATTGCAAGACAAAGATATTCTGCACAAAGCTGCTTTACTTCTACGGAAATCTGTTTTGCAAGCTGAAAAAAATAAGTTGAGACAACTCATAACAGTAGAAGATTTAAAAGAAGGTGAAATGTCGATACCTCAAGATTTACTAGACTTTTACTTCACTCTGATAGCTGGAAGTAATCAAAAACGTAAGGTTAATTCAAAATGCATGCGTCAAGTTAAATCTTATTGGGAAGATGTAGTATATGGTGTTCATAATGGAAAAGTCAAAACATATTATGCTCGGAATGTCTCTAAAAAGTTTAACAAGTAGTCGCAAAATTATTGACATAATCCATAGATACGGCCATTGCATTAGTTATCCAGGTGTAGAAGAGCTGGAAACAGAAGCGGCATATACTTCAGCACAGAATTCAAGTATATGTCCTGAAACAATTGTAAAATCCCCACTTCTGTGTACTGGAGTCGCTTTTGACAATTTTGATCGCTTTGTAGAAACGAAGAGTGGCAAGGATACATTGCATGATACTGTTGGGATTATTTATCAAAATGTTGAATTGCATACTCCAAATGAATCGCAGTTTGTAAATTTATTAGCTGTTAACAGCGAGGGAACTGTAATCTCGAAGAAGAGGAGACGAAGAACTTTAGAAGCTATAACTGTAGATATGCAAGAAAAACCAGTGGCTAAAAGAAAAAAGAATTATATGGATTTGTCAGCTCACTATGGTGAATATTCGCTACCTGCAAATTTACAGTTATATAAAACAATAGATACAGCTTGGATGATTAGCCATGCTCTCAAGTTACCAAATGTTCCAATGTGGGTAGGCTTCAATATAGTTCACTAATTTGTAATGATAGCCTAAAGCAAATACTTTCGTATCTAACTCCCATAAATGATTCTCCTAATAATAAATCAGTTGCTTTGGAGACTATGAAACAAAGCAAGAAAATGTGTGAAGTAAAGCGGTCATCCATTCAAGTTACCTACGATCTTGCAATTGCAAAAGTTGCTTTACAAATTCCAGCGCTATCAAAAAGCCCGATTTTGATAATTTATTCATACATTTGGGAGTTTTTCATATAATGATGGCTTACTTTAAAGCAGCAGGCAAAGTAATCACTGATTGGGGCCTAACTAATATTAGGGTACAAAGCAATTTGTTAGCATCTGGCTCCGTAAGTGGAGGCTAAGCATTTGAATAGGTGTAAGAGACTTCACCCTTTGATGGCGTTGGGATTGGCAATCTTACATTTTAACTCATTTTTAGAATTAAAGAATACAATGATCACAGATGAAATTGCGCGACTAAGAATTTCCTCATTATCTTCTTTTAAAATAGAGAATGAAGAGCTCAATGAACTAATCAATGACTATGAGATTTACAAGCAGCAAACTCTCAACGGAGAATTCGGTAAAACACCAAAGTTTTATTTAATTTACATTAATCTTATTCAATATTATCTGACTTTATCAAGAAGTATCCGTGCAGGGGATTTTGAACTGTTTAAATTTGTATTACCCAAAATCATGAATTTATTTTTCATCTGTAATCAGCCAAATTATGCTCGCTGGGCATCTAAATATTATGATAATTTGATGAAAATTGCAGAAACTCACCCAGATTTGTTCGAAGAATTTCCAAAAGGATTCTTTGGCATTCAAAGAACCTATAAACCTTTTTCCAAACAACCAATTGACTTAGTTCTTGAACAAACGATTAACGCAGATGCAGCCAGGAGACTGACAGGTATAATTCAATTCACCAATTCTATCTCAGCACGTCAACGATGGGCTCTTAGCCATGATACAAGATCTACAATTATTAGTTATGTTTATAAAGATTTAGATCTAAAAAATAGAACAAGATGTAACAGTGGAGTTAACAAATCACAATATAAAAAATAATATCAAGTAATTACAAACATTCACTGATAGCTTTGATCAATTTATCAATCCATTTGATACAGAAGTACCTAAAGATCTGTGTTAATAAATATTTCATCTGGTAAAGCAGCTTCAGAAACAGTTGAAAAATTCCTTCTCAGTATTGAAGAACATGGTGAGATAAAACGTAAAACATTTATCGCAGAATATGAACAAGATGATAGTAGGTTTGAGAAGAGTATAAACACAGATAGACAACTTTTCCATAGATTATGCAAAAAAAAAAAAAAAAAGAGAAAACCAAAAATTGGTGGAAAACTGTAGAAGTACGTGTTCAGAAGGATTTATTTGGACGTATACTTGGTATTTCTATCGATCACAAAGTCGATATGGCAAAAATTTGTACATATCCCATAACACCAGTTCCATTTTCCTATGCCATTTTGATGGTGGAATTTGTAAGACTCAGAAATCTATTTTAATGAAATGTTTGGAAAAAGATGTTGAACATAATCCACTGTCTCACATAGATATTGTAGTAATTTATGGATTTTTCCTACTTCACACAATGAAAAATGTCCCAAAAACGTTTGGCAATATTTCAAAAAAAATTTTACATATGGTCACCCAATTAAAGGCAAAAAGATTTGATATTATTTTCGATCAATACTTTTCTCCGTCTATAAAAGATCACGAAAGATCTCTCCGACATGAATCAACACATTTGGGGTTTAATATCACTGGACCTGATCCAGTTTGACCGTCTGATTTCGCCAAAGAATTAAAAAATATACGGTTCAAACAAACTCTTGTTGATTTTTTTATACTTCACTGGAGTACTGAAGAGATGGTACCATTTATGAACAACAAAATCATTGTCGTTAATTTCAAGAAATGTCACTCTTTTACTGTCACTAACAATATAGTTGTATCTAATATTGATGAAACTAACATGCACTGATCATGAGGAAGCTGACACTAAAATTATTCATCATATCTGCAATATTGATGTTCAAGCTAATTTCGTAATTCGATGTTCTGATACCGACATTGCAGCAATCATGTTGGGCAATATGCGTCATTTAAAAAATGAAGATTCCCATGTGTGGATCTTAACTGGCATAGGAAATAGAGTAAGATACATTGATATTACTAACTAAGGTTTACGAACATTTAGGGTATTCTTTAAGCCTTTGTTTGCCAGGATTTCATGCAATCACTGGATATGATTACAATCCAGCTTTTTTTTAAAAAGGCAAGCAAAAGTCATTCAATATACTAAAGAAAAATGAAGAGTACCAGGAAGCATTTATGAAATTTGGTGATCCGGATTTATTCAGAGACTTAGAACTAGAGAAAAATGTGTTCAATAAAATACAGAAATTTATCTGTGAAGTTTACAACGTTCCTGGAATGATTGAGGTAGATGCTGCCAGACTTCAACTATTCATCAACACTTATATGGTGTCTGACGTCAATGAAGAGTTCATTCAGAAGAATGTTAAAAACTTTGATGCGAGCAATTTACCACCGTGTAAGAGTGAGCTTTTACAGCAGTTTCGACGAACTAACTACATCACTAGTCTCTGGAGTAATGCTCATAATGAAGGGAATTTGTATCTTTAGTCCTGAAAATAATGGGTGGACATTGAAAGATAACCAATATCACTTCAACTGGTTTGATGGGGACCAGTTACCAACCTTTGTTAGTGAATCACTTCAAGATGAATCAGGTATTCTACTTTTCCTTTGAATTATCTACATAAACTTGTAAAACTATTTCCTTTTTAATTATATTATTTATTTTACAGAAGTAGATACTAAAAATGCTGATGAAGATAATGAAGATATTCAATATCAACATTTGATTGATAATGAGTTATCAATCTTCAATGATGATGATAATGAAGATTGAAATTATTTTTTTAAAAAATTACAGCTAACTTACTCTGAATAACGATTATTATTTACATAAATTATGTTGAAGTTTTCTAATAGTAAAATTTGTATTCTTTTGCTTCTTACCAGATGCCAAAAAGCTATTATTTTATTAAATTGATTGCTGTTTAAAACCATAAATTTTTTCAATATTGCCAATAAAACACATTCTTCATAAGTCAGCAAATGTTTGTTCATAATTATCATTACGAGTTCAAATGTACTTATATTTTATTATATGCGATAATTATAGTCTTAATTAAGCGTGAAAATATTACTTAATTAATACTGAAGTCTCCCATTAGACTATTAATAAGAATATTTCATAATGCTTTGTTATAAAACTATCTAAAGCCTGCGCTCATACGCATAGCGACCCTTTAGGTGTGTCTGGGGGGATGATTGGCCCATCCGATTGGTCTGGCAGCTTACAAATAATATTAAAATAGTTCACCGAGTATCATACATAAATATCAAGCTTTAGAAAATAAGAAAAGTTGCATGACTTTTTTGGAAGCTTTTAAGCGTCTGTTAAAAGTTACCATCGATGGAACGTGTCTGGCAGTACTGATTATTAATTTGTAACGATGTGTTTTAAAACATACGTAAAAATCAGCCTTTACAATTTGAGGAAAGTTAGCACTCTTTTTACCGACCTTTGACACCTGTTACCAGTAAATTGGCCGTCGGGACAAGCTAGCAGGTTTGCACGTACTCAAAGTTTATACTAGCACTACCTAATCCTGTATATTTTATTTGTTAGAAAATAAGTAACGTCTGGGGGCCTTGGGATCTAGGAAATCAACAGATACTGATGAAGCAAAATGAAAGAAACAAACCAATTGCACAGTTAAACCTTTTTAGTTAAAATCTGAGCATAATTAATTGAGAAATAAGTTTCTGCCAATTAATTTAGGAAACAAGATTTGGTTAATTGTTCTACTAATTAAATGAAAAAAATTGTACGTCATCTATAAAATTTATTCAGTGATAAAAAAACTCTTTCTTATGGAATTTTATTATTGCATTACAATAATTAGATTAAAATTTCATGCTGCGAATTTCGAGTTTTAATTAATTCATAACTTTCGGTTAAAGTATAAAATGGGTTTAATTTCAATTTTTCGTTCAGACGCTTCACAGAATTTTAAAAAAAAATTATAGACAACTTTTAATTACTGACATACAGTAGAACATTATTAAACTAAAAGTTAACTTTTGAAATTATTTTTTTTTTACAGCAGACACGAATAAAATATTTAAAACATTCCTAAATGAGAAAGTTTATCTATTTTGGGATGTCAAGTCGGTGCATGATAAAATGTTTCCACTGTCCACGATTTGTCACAATTTACAACTTACCATAATTTCAGTTGATGATATTTTAGAAATATATCTCAAAAATAAATATTCTTTGCCAAGAATAGGTACTTTTAAAAATATACCCTGGAGTTATCTATCGCAGCTAATCACGCCAAAATTAATTCAGAATGAACTTAAAATTTTTAAAAATATGATTAACTAGCTGGTAACCCGTTCTTCGCACTGGTAAATTGGAAAATTAAGGTATCTGTACACCTTCGAAGAAAATTTTTTTGAAAACTGTAATATTTGCTATTAAAATATTTTTTACTGATGAAATATAACTTAAAACTATGAAAAATACATTTAATATGTTACTTGTAGTACATAAAAAAATTTTAGGGAGTAAAGCATAGTGTAAATAGTAATTAAATTGATTATTAGAATAACGCACATAACTCAAATGTAAACAAAAATATCCCTTTTCTGTAAATTTGATGATGATCATTATAACATTTTTTAGGGCTGGTACTATTTTCCTGACGATAATCAATTTATTACAATTTTTATCAAGTTTCGAGTAAAAGAACAGTGAAAAATCATTAAAAAATTATTACGAGCATGATATATACCTTAGTTACTAAAAACATATCAACTATATAATTATGAAAGTAGTAGGGGTTCTTTAAATCTATAAAACAAATATATTTATAAAATTTGAACTAATTTGGTTCACAACTTTTTCTGATATTTACGTTGTCAGATGTCAATACGTTTAACAAATTCATTTTGAGATAAATCAGAAATAAACTTTGAACTGCAAATTTTAATATTAAACACAATTTGATATACTTAAAATGCTCCTGATTTATGAATAACACCTTCTTTACTCTCTAAAACATTGATTTTTTTTTCCTTGTAGCTCTTAAAATTTTTCTACGCTGCTTTACATTTGGTGTTGAATGTCGTTCTGCGTCGTTAATTCTATTGATGTCAAGATGTTTGTATGCTTTTAAAGTAAAATAACCAGGAGTTATATTAAGTTTTTTAAAAATTTCAACACAACCCTTGTATCCATCATTAAATTGGATCACAGCATTCAATGCACCAGATTTTAAAGTTTTGAGGCACACGAAAACTTCCTTGAGTACTCTCTGCCATATAACGCCATTTAAACACTCGTTTGAATTTTGTGTTTTGCCATGCAGGCATTTAGTAAGCAGTTCTTTGGTACACAACTCTAAATATGTAGGCTTAATCGTGTTTAGTACTTCATTTGATAAGCCTTTATATTTTTCGTTTGGCTTTTTGCCACAAGACAGTGCTCGCTGGTAGTAGCATCAACTATCTTTTCCGATGGGACACTGCCCATGCATCGGTTTCTCGACACTTGATGAGCAATGAAACAAAGCCGCAATAACATTTTGCTGAAGACCAGATAGGTTTCCAACATTGCTACGAACAGCGATCCCATAATAGTTTTGCAATCGGTCAATAAAAGAGTCGGTGAGTTTGCCTTTACCAGACAGATTTTTATTTTTAGACTTTAGTTTGCGCAATCTCGCACCTACTCTCTTTTGAACATGACCAATGCATTCATATTTTGTGACGCTATCCTTCCCATAAGTATCTTTGACACTGATAAAGCCCTTAGAGTCCCCGTCACCATAATAATGTGCATATTTAAGGCCTCGTTTGACAATAGAACGTTGGAAGATTCTCGTAGCACCAACAGCTTCCATTTTTAACGCAGAACCTTGAAAATTGCTATGGCACACGTGATCTGCTGCAGAACTTTCCGACTCAATGCTTCTAGGCATTTTAGAAATCTTTCTGCAGGTGGGACAATATGACGACATATATATATATATATATATATATATATATATATATATATATATATATATATATATATATTTCAATGTCTACTACTTTACCAGTGTCAACTGACAAAGCTGCGACACGCCCATTCATGGAAGAGTAACCTCTACGCTGCCACGTTCCATCAACTGAAATGCCACATTCAACAATTTTATTTTTAGTAGGATGTAGCACTAACAGTTCAGAAGCTGCTTTTTGCATTGATGTTTCACTAACTTCTGAAATCACGGACATGAGTTTATTCTCATGATTAGTGTACGCAGTTTTACTGAGCCTGGGTAAATTTAACGTACCACATAATTTAAACCCAGCAGAAAAACCTTTCCCAATTTGTCTCATACCATACACAAATCTTGTATTTACTTCAGGACAGTTTAAAGTTTTCTTTGAACTAGAAAACCCTGAGTAAAAGTCACAATGTTTACACCTGATAACAAAATTTGAGCACAAACCATATGTGGAATCCTCAGAAAGCAGGATACCTTCTTCGAAACATCTTGGGCAGCAAAGTTGTAAAAACAAATTTAAAAGGACTTCCATATCAATTATTCTGTTACCAGTAAGTGGTTTACGTTGATATTCTGCTATTTCTTCATCAAAGGTATTAGGTATTTTAATTTTTGAAGAACTGGCGTTGGTAGATGTTGCGCTGCTATTTTTTGAATGTTTCATGGTAGATCCATTACCTCGAAATTGGCGTTTTCTCTTTGCACTAACTCTACGTTTAGCATTACCCATTTTAAATGACAAAAATTAAAATTTTCTGCTATAAAAAAGGATTAAACAAAAGCTTATAAAGAGCTACGCAATCATAAGCAAATGTAAACAAGCAGTAAAGCACTCTATTTTCTTGCCAGATTCTAGATAAAAATATAAATAAAAACCTGTTGCCAATTATATTCTTGATAATTCTGAAAACTCAAATTCATATTTTAAAAAGTTTAAATTTCTTACTATTGCATATTTAAACGATACTTTGAAAAATAAAAATGTCAACAAACATTTTTTCTACTTTGCAATGCAGACTTGTACTTCCGGGTTCAAAAAGGTACTATCGAATGAAACTCAAATCCCCATAACTTAAGTTCTAAATAAGATAGAAACAAAATTTAAACACCATTTTAAAGAAAAAAGTTCATATTTTCAAATAACTTTTAAATTAAAAAATCGAAAAATTTGACGAAAATGACGTTTTAAAGGTGTACGGATACCTTAAACAATACAGAATTGAAGGATAAAGAAGTTTTATATGAGTTAATTTTACGTGAATTGCAAATTCAAAACAAAAAAAAACGCTTTTTGCACATCTCAGTTGAACATAAAAAAACATATTTGTTACATTTTAAGTCTGTAGATCTAATAGCTGATAAAAAGGGACTTTTATTAATTTATTGCTCCCCGTAACTCTTTTAGACTCCCTTCACACCAAACGACTCCGATTCATTCACCATCAAACTTATCTGATCGACCAGGATTCGGTTTCGTAATTTCCCGCTCAAATAAGACAAGATTCGTTTCCCGCCTTCACACCAACCAAAACCGGTTCAATCCGTCATCATTCTCATTCACGTGTGATTCGGCAGGTCAGAATTTCTTCACTCCTTCACCAGCAGCTATTTCTTAAAGAAAAAGTGAATTCAAACAAAGTGTTGATTTTTATTGTTTTTTATGTTATTAGTGATTATATCACATAATAAAGTTTCTATTAAAGAAACTGATTTCAGATGTTTGAAAATGATTTTCTTGTTAGGATTAGCAAGAGTTTGTTTTTATATGTCAATAGATGGCACTTATATTTTTGTGTGATATTCATAGTATTCTTTTTCATTACGTAAACTAATTCTAGTTCTTGTCGCCGAGTGTATTAGCTTTTTTTATCCCTGCTAATCTTGCACAAGTAATAAAACTCATTTTGCATGTATTATTTTATTCAATTTTAAAAATCTGAAAACTTTATTCTTTACTTAATACTACGTTAAAGCAAAATGTGTTTTTTTGGGAAGGGCGGGATGCGATATTCTGAAGGATGTTTGAAATAGCTTCAGAGATCAATTTGATAGGAATTTATTTAATTTTGGGAGAGAAAAAAATTAAATATTTATAAGAATACTAAAATAAAATAAAACATCAATATTGTCGATAATTTTAATTTTTTAAAAATATTCCATTTTATTACTTATTTACATGTCATTACAAAATGTAAATGGCATGTAAAATTTTTAATTCATTAATGTATTAGAAAACCATTTTTAAATACATAATCAAAAAAAGTAGTTGTTATATGCTACCAAAGCTGTAATATATAACATTTGAAATGCCTTTTAAAAACATTAGATATATTATTTGTAAAAGTAATTGCATTATAATATACCGTATTTTCCTGTATATAATCCGCGGATTATGTGTTCAAAAAGTTTCAAATTTCGTTGTGCGTATTATACGCCGCCGCGGATTATCTGAGATAAAACCTTATCCATCAGAAAGGCTAACGACATAGTTTTGAAAGAAATGCACTTTATGTTTTATAAATAATAGATGGCGCTTTCATGACTCGGATGACGTATATCATCCATAACTAGTTTTTGTTCAATTACATTCAAAAACGAATTTGATTCCTCGGAAGGAAAAACAGTTACGAGTCGCTGGCGCCAATTTCAATTTTCTCTTGACTAGAGCTATTACGTCCTTTGAAAGTTTTCATCATGTTGAAGCAAAAGCGTTAAGTTACACTGCAAACTTCAAGTTAAAAGTTATAGAGAAGGCTACCGAAGTCGGGAAGCTGCAAGGTTTTTCAACATTGACGAATTGAATATTCGTTTGTGGAGAAAAAACAAGACCAACTTCGAAAATTGTGATCGATGTTAAAGAACCGATAGTCGTGGAAAACCTCACTGGCCAGAATTAGAGGAAGAAATAAATAAATGGATTTTAAAAGAAAAAGACAATGGAAAAGCAGTCTCGATCTTAATTTTTTTGCTGTTAACTTGCTAAATTTTAAAAAAAGTTTTTTTCCGCGTGTAATGTTTTGTTTAACAACTCAAAACATAGATGGCAGTAGCAAAGAATTTTTTTTGTTTCATTGAGATTATCGTAAAAAATATTATATATATTTAAAGAGAAGTTTCATAATTTTTTTTTTCTGTATAATTTCTTACTTCTATTTTTATTACATTGTGTATTTTTTATCTTATATGACACTCATTATCGGCAGTTTATATTTTTGGATTATTCACCGTAAAAACTGCCGCGGTTTATACGCCGCTGCGGATTATACAATGTTATTTATTTTTTTTTTTTTTACTCGAAAAAAAGGCTTTGCGGATAATACGCCGCTGCGGATTATATACAGGAAAATACGGCAATTACAATACAAATTTATTACTTGTTACTACTTTTCAGACTATAATTACACTTGATACTAACAGGCAAAATATAAATAAATAAATAAAACCACTCTTATATTTTTTGGTTTATGTATTTCAATTTAAAAATAAGTGAATAAGGATACAGTTGTAAAATTAATAGCTTGAAACGTTAATAGTCAAAAACAATAAAAACAGCATCCACGTTCGACAGCAACTGATGGAAGAATGATTGACCCATGGCGGTGTGAAGGCAAATCTCTGTTCATTCAGAATCGCTGTGAACAGGAAAGATCGCTACAGACTCTGATTCGTTTGGTGTGAAGGGAGCCTTATAAGTCGATTTTTGAAAACACCTTCCTAAGCTGATCTCTGCTCAGCAAAAGTAACACATTGTTACAAATTTCGCGTAATGAACGCTTAAAATAGTGTAAATGAATTATATCTGGATGTGCAATACGTTAATATTACTTTCTGTTGTATTTATTTTATGTTAAAATTATAATAGTAGCAAGCAATGCCATTCCTTACATTATAATAGAGAACCAATGGAAGCATAGCGAAATGTTGGCATCATTTTTGGCGAAGGAATTTTGGCATCTGGAAGTGTAATACGTTAATATTACTTTCTGCTGTATTTATTTTATGTTAAAATCTTGCCACCTCCTCTCTCTTCGAAATATAGTTTTACTATGAAATAAAAAAAAAGTGATTACACTGATTAAAGGAATAAATTAATTGCGAGGGCGCACTGAGGCATAGAGTAGACAAAACAAACAGGGAAAGTTTTCCTTCACACAAAAAAGATAGATGCTGTCGCGGGCTTTTTTGCAGATGGCAGGTTTTTTTCCTACTTTCTTTACAACTATCGTTAGATTTTGGAAACTTCACACAATACCTTTATAAATTATAGCCTATATGTGTTATTCTGATGTATAAGCTATATTATTGTAACGTTTCATTAAAATCCATTCAGTTGTTTTTCCGTGAAAGAATAACAAACATCTCCACACAAACTTTCGCGTTTATAACATTAGTAAAGATAAAGACACAAAATTGAATTCTGCTTATTCTAGACAAAAAAGGGAGAGAAGCATACCTTCTTATATAACCATTTAATTCGACTCGAAAAAATCAACTATTTTCTGTTGCAATATCACCTCCAATAGTTAAACATAGAAAATTCAACTTTCTCATTTTACAATAAGACAATAATAAAACTGCATAGTTGTTTCAAAAATCATAATTCCAAGAACGCTATCATTTAAAAAAACTATTAGTGGCGCGACAACCCATGAGAACCAAGACGAACTGTGCCAATAACAGTATACGTGACTTTGGGCGCTGATGTGCATGAGCAGATGTTCCAGTCAGGTGATCAGTGTGTCGCGCAATCCCCAGTGTTTAGTTCTCAAGCAAGCCTAAAGTACTCATTTATCGCCCCACTGAAGGGATGAAAGGCTGAGTTGACTTTGCCCAGCCCAGGATTTGAGCCCCGGAACTGATGCGTGGAAGCGGGAAACGCTACCAGTCAGTCACTGGGCTTATTTATTTATAATTATTACTATTAAATTATATTATATGATTATTATTATACATTACATAATATAATTATTTGTATATACAATTACGCTATCCTTTAAACAACTATTTACTTTATATCTACAGCTATTTTTATTACTATTGAAGCTTTTTCTAACCCACAAATGTTTCGTCTCTATCTTTTAACATGGATTGAAGACAGCCTTAAAAGTGGTCGCTCATCCTTCGAAGATGACCCACATACAAGACGGCCAGAAACCGCACGACATCGTGTTAGACGATAGGTAAGTGAAGGCTACTGAAATAGTATTGTGGGAATATCGGAAGAAAGAGTGTGAAACATTTTGCACAAAGACTTACGGATGCGAAAACTGCGCAAGATGGATGCCGCATTCATTGAATACCGATCCAAAGCAAAAGCGCAAACTGTTTTCGAACCAATGTTTGGACTGATTCAGTAGCAATCCGACCGATTTTGTGCGGTGATGTTTCATCATGGATGAGACCACTACACGCCAGAAACGAAACAATAGTCAAAGCAGTGAGTGGAAGCCGGTGTTTCAGCGCCAAAGAAAGAAAAGTCGATCGCATCTGCAGGAAAGGTCATGTCCAACGTGTTTTTGGAGGTAAAAGGGTCCTTGTAAATTGATTACCTTGAAAAAGGAAAATTACAAGCGAATTTTACTCCAATCCTCTTGACCAGCTGGATGACAGAATTCGTAAGAAGAGACCTACCTTGAAAAGGAAAAAAAAACACATCTTTCACTAGGACAACAAAACAGTGCACAGGGTGAGTTGGGAAAGCTGCGAGATTTGGGGTACGATTTGCTCGGCCATCCTCCATATTCACCTGAATTAGCACCATTAGATTTCAATTTTCACAAACTTGAAAAATGCTGTGTCTTAAAAGCGCTTTGCATTCAATGAAGAAGTTGAGAGGGGCATAGATGAATATTTTCACAGCCTAACAGACTCACACTTAAGGTAAGTAATACTGATGTTGGAGAAACGCTGGACCAACTGCCTTGAAATCAATGGATATTATGCAGAAAAATAAAATAATTTTTTAACAGAAAATAACAGTCTTTCATTGTCAGGCCGAGAACTTTTCCCATTACTATCGTTATGCAGAATACATCATGTCGTCCGTCCTATCTATTGAGTTTGACATGAATGCTCCAAGTTAACCTTAAAACAAACTGGGTTTTGAAACAAAATTTTGATGTAAGCATTAAGTAAAGCATGGAAAGTAATAAAATAAATGAATAATAGTAACGGTAAAAAATTAGTAATACACTCATGCCCATAAATTAAGGATAATGAAGTTCAGGCAATTAAAGAGATAGAAGCAAAACAAATTTGACTTATTTGTAAAGTCTATTTATTAAACAAAAGGTAAAGAGCAAAAAAGATGCTATATGTTTGACATAATTAATAAAAATTGCGATTTTTACTAACTGGAGCAAATTTCAAAAAAGAACCTATTTACAAAAACACTATAGCACGGTTAGTATGATGGTTAATACGGAGTATGTCTCCAGGGACTATGCAATATAGGCCTTACAACGCCTAGACATGCTGAGTATTAAGTTATCAATCTGATCTTGGGGAATATCACCCCACTCATCAAGCAATGCCCTCCGAAGTTCCGGTAGACAGGTGGGAGGGGGTTGACGGGCTGCAATTCGTCGGCCAAGTATATCCCACACATGCTCTATTGGATTCAAGTCCGGTGAGTATACTGGCCAATCCATACGGGTGATATCCTCCGATTGAAGGCATTCGTCTACAATGTTTGCACGGTGAGGACGGGCGTTGTCATCCATAAACAGAAATTCAGCACCCATGGCGCCCCGAAATAAACGTACATGCTGTTCCAGAATGACATCCCGATAGATGTGGCCTGTCATCGTTACACTCTGAACATGCAGGTCAGTTCTGGAACCAAGAATAATTCCTCCCCAAACGAGCCATCCTGCACCACAGTACCGGTGTCGTTCAATGGTGTTCTCTTGGTGGTAACGGGTACCTGGCGCTCTCCATATTAACCCTCTAACCGGATAGCACGGAAAATTCCGTCAGTGTAAAGATGCTTCGAAAATGGACTGCACGGATTTTTCTGCCTTCAAGTAACGTTTTCAAAAGCGGATTAGCCGCACTTTTCTGAAATCATTTCCCCCTTTTAAAGGTTTAACCGAACTAGGTCATAAAATTGTCCCCGTTCGACCTCCCAAGTTCTAAAAGGGGGAAAGAATTGAAGTCTGTTGCATTTTTGAAGGCAATAGCAAAATAAGAATAAAACGCTTTCGGAATAACTTTTCAGGAGGAAGGTATCCACTTAGAGGGTTAAAGTCCGGCGAGAATCTGACTGAAAACTAAACCTGGACTCGTCGGAAAACATCACACAAGACCACTGATGTGGTGTCCACAGTACATGCTCTCTACTCCTGGTTAATCGCAAGCGACAGTGAGTTGCGGTAAGTGGAACACATCTGACAGGCTTACTAGCATATATACCAATGTGCCCTAAGCGTCTGTACACGGTCTGCCTTGAAACTGTCGTACCGGTAGCTGAAGAGAGCTAACGATACAGGTCTGATGCTGTGCTCCGTCTGTTTCTTTTGGAAGTAACTGTCCTCATTCGGCGGTGTGATTCGGTGGCGACCTGCGCTGTAACATCTACTCACATTACCATCATCTTGGAAATCGTTGCCAAAGCTTGGAGATGACACTCTGGGCGATTCTAAGTTCCTCTGATACTTCCAGCTGGGTACGTCCACATTCTAGTCGTCCAATAATTCTACCACGTAAAAAATCATCCAAATGCTTCCTTTGTGCCATAACTATGCGGTTATTGCACTGAAAGGGTTTTAAAGCGCTTGTGAACAAGTTTATTTCTTTGCCACCCTTCCTTATATACCCCTCTCTTACACTCTCGTCATTGTGACGTACTATCCGCGCCATCTGGTGGTTTCCTGTAATTTGCATATTCTTCTTAAAGATATGTGTGATAATTCTACAGGTGAAATTTTTATTTTAGAGTTCAATTTCTGTGGGATTCTGAATTATCCTTAATTAATGGACATGAGTGTAAAATAAATAATATACGAGGAATATCCATCTTCTGGTTAACATTTCACATTTAGAAACAAAAGAAAAATTAATTTCAATTCTCCCATCATTATTGAAAGTGAAAAAAATGGAAGATACCTACAACCATTTTTCTTAAATCTCTCGTGTTGGTTTGAGTGAGTGAATATAAACGTCGCACTGTTCAGCGACAAGAGAGCTTTTTGGCGACGGACCTCGTAATTTTGAACCATGGTCAAGTAACGAGGACGACACCTGAGCTGGCACCCTCCTCTCCTAATACCACACCACTCCAACGGGAGAGCGTTTGAGCTCTCGACAGATTTAACGTGCATCGTTCCCCTAAACGGCGAGTCTTTAGTGGTACCGGGCTCGACCTCATGACACGCCAGCCACGATTCGATACCTTGTCCCCTCGTATTAATTTGAAAGCATGATATAGAAACGGAATAACAGAATTAAGCCCCTATCACACGTACATTTTCCATGCAACTTTTTCGTCCAATTTTTGTCCGAATCTGAGGGGGAAAAGTTGTCATAAGCAAAACGACATGTTTTGACATTAGTCGCACTCTATCTCCACATTGAAAAATTACTCGCCGATTTTTCTGCTTCGGAAAATGAACATCCAAACTTATTTCTTTTATTTCGCTTGCGCTTTTGTTTATGGGTGTAAACAGAAATGGAGCCCCATTCTATTTAAAATATGATACGCCGTTAAAAGTTTATACGCCATTAAAATATTATACGGCATATCTGAAGTGTTAGACGAAACCGAAGCCGCCATCTTGTTTATGACGTAGGGCGCCGAAGAACCCCATTGGCTGGAATTTCAAGCAATTTTTATTTGGAACAACTTTTTGAGCTCTCTAGTAAAAAGTTGTTTTAAAGCCGTTGCTATGGCAACGGAGTAAAAATTGCACGAAAAATTGCTTGAAACGTGTACGTGTGATACAGCCTTTAGATTCATCAAATAAGAAATAAGATACAAAATTAATAGCTCTTTCAGGCAAGGCAATATTAATAAATACGTATTAAATAGCTATTTTTATCCATTACATCTCACCATTCGATGATGTATTCCCCAGATGTCACTAATACAACACATTAAACTCTAGTTAATCCTTAATTTCAATTTTGCATAAGATATATAGCCGTTGTTTTTGTAAAGAGAGTTTGGAGCAATATCGAACGATTACTCTTACTTCTAAAAATATCTTAGCTTTTAAATTTTGTTGCAAAATCTTATTTACTTTCCTAATGTATATTTTTGAGAGACATCGGAATATTTCTTCTCTAACGGTTCTCCAAGAAAATACTTTTTAAATGCGGGTTGTTGTTTTTTTGCAAATTTTTAATCAAAAACAATAAATAAATAAACCGTTCAGCACTTTGTAGTCTTCCATAAATTAAATAATACCTGTCTCATTACTTTTGAGCATTTCACTATTCAAATTGATTTAAGATAAAAAAAATTTAAAAATTGTATTAAAATTCAATTTCATGACCTTTAAAAATGTCATCCTTTTGTCAGCAATTCCTTTCAAGAAAATTTTTTTGCTTATTGCTAATTACCAATATTTCCAAATTGACAATTTCATGATTCTCTTTTTCTTCAAATCATCTCATCCACTTTTTTAGAATGCATCACATTTAAAAAAAAACAGGTAGTAGAAGATAACTATTACATACAATATTACAATGCACATATATCTTAATAGACTGAATACCATGCATTCAACTGCCTAATGCCTTACAATGAAATGCATTCAACAAAAGAATAAAGTAAATTTTTTATAATAATAATAATTTTAAATTTAAAACATAGAATATATATAAAAAGAGGCAAAATAAGTAAAAGAGTAAGAGAGAAAAATGATATAGCTTTTAATATAATTGAATTATGCTGCAACTTTAAGAAGACATGTTAAATCATATAGTTCATGTTTGCTATGAAAACTGTTTGATTTACTCAGAATTCAAGTACACTTATCCACATGCAATATTTTCTTCTTTGAAAATTATACATCTTTTCAAAAACAATGTATTGATGTCCGAAAACAGGATTTATAAAATTTTTATGAAACATGAAATGAGTTATTTCAAATGAATCCAACAAACCTTAAGTCAGTTAAGGATAGGTACTGTAAATTCCACAATTTAACACAGTAAAATTCAGCTAATAACTTTTCAATAGACCTTAAATATAAAGCTTATATATTCTGATACTCACATAAATAACTTAAAATGGACATAAATGAAAAAAATCAATATGCATAATTGCTTACACATGTTTTTAACACTAATGGATCTTTTTTAAAAAAAAATTGTTCTACACAAAGTTTTACTAACACTTAGAGCCACCAAGGAAATATATTATTTACTTTTTAGGCATCGCTGGTGATAAAATTTCAAAAAGTAGCTATAAGATACCTTTATACAGTGAATAAAACAATACTCTTTAGTGGTTAATAATTAAATAAATCTAAATAAAATCACAGTTGAACCTGTTTTTGTGCGGTAGATAGAGACCGCATAAAAATAAACGCACAAAAAAATATTCAAAGATTTCACAAATTCTTATATATAACAAATTAATTTGTGGAAATACTACAGAATTTTTTTTTATGCGGTGGATAGGGACCCCATAAAAAAAGTCGCATTTATAATATATGCGAATTATTTAAGAAGTTTATGTAAGAGTACTTCCATATAACCAACTAAATAATTAAATATTACACATGGAAACATTTTAAAAACATTCAGTTTCTCAATGTACACATGGATAAGTTTTCAAAATGCACATACATAATTCATTGCTACTCATCATATTCCAAAGCCCTGTCATGAATAAGTTCAAAATTGCATTTGTCAAATGAAGGTACAATTCCAATTTATTTATATTTGGGCGACAAAAAGTAAGAGATAAGTTTTTGTGACGAAGGTTGGGTGGTCAGTTGCATGTAAATGTCACGATAACCAAATATACATGACTAGCTAGTAGACCCGTTCTTCGCACGGGTGAACTGAAAAATTAAACAACACAGATTAAAGGATAAAGAAGTTTTTAATGAGTTAATTTTATGTGAATTACAAATTAAATAAAAAAAGCTTTTTGCATATATCAGCTAAACAAAAAAAAGAAAGAAAAAACACCTTTGTTAAATTTTAAGTATGTAGATCTAATAGCTGATAAAAAGGATTTTTTTTATTTATAACTCCTCATAAAACTCTTGAGGCTCGATTTTTGAAAATACCTCCCTAAGCTGATCTCTGCTCAGCAAAAGTAACACATTGTTAAAAGTTTTGTGTAGTGAATGCTTAAAGTAGTGTAAATAATTTACATCTGAAAGTGTAATACATTAATATTACTTTCTGTTGTATTTATTTTATGTTAAAATTGTAATATTCACAAGCAACGCCGTTTCGTAAATTGTAATGGCGATTCAATGAAAAGTATAGCGAAATGTTAATGATAGAGTCAAGTTGGCAAATGTCTAGCTACTTTCATAGCTCGAGCTTTATTAGAGCAAATGAACAGTGTCTAGATTTCAGTGGCGTAACATGCACCCCCGCATTATGAGGAGAGGCTGGACTCTAGGGGCCCTAGGCCTGACGAATGCTAAATACATATTTACCCAATTAATAAAATATTAAAGGCAAAACCTGACTTTAGGGGGGTTCCTAACATTCTTTGTTACGCCACTGGTAAATAGATAGAAAACATTACAGTGATGCCAAAGCCATTGAAATTCATTGCATAAAAAAAAGATTGCACAAAAATAAAATTGCATAAAAAAAAGACTGCACAAAAATAGGTTCTACTGCACACGATAAAATTTTAATTATTTTTTTATTCAATAGTATAGAAAGACAAACTGAAACACAGTTATAGATTTCTTTCGGTTTTAGGCATTATTCATTTTAATTGAATTTGTGTATTACTAATTAATGTATTAACATTAATAACTTTTAAATTTATCCAAGGATGGTAAGTTTTTTTATGTAGTAAATTATGTCAATAATGTGTAATTACATATATATTTTACCATTTAACTTTTAATTTCCACAAAAAAACTCAAATTTACTATTCATAAATAGAGTTTCGGCCTATGAAATCTTTTGAGTTATAAGCATGCAATAACATTTTCTGGTAATTATGTATTTTACTATTTGCCAATTTTTTCAAATAAAAAATGTGTTACACAGCTAATAGTGGAAAATTGTTTTTGTATGTTTGTTTGAAAACAATGATAATGATAAATGTGCATTTGAGACAATGTCTTTTTATTTAGCAAAATTGGTTCACAACATTATAGACACACAAACACTAATTTTTTTCACTTTTAAAATCAATAAAAATTTATAACACTTTTGCCAATAAATAAAGTAAATCACTTTTATTATTTAAACATTTATAATGGTATATACTGAAAAACAATTAACTTAAGAGTTTTCTGTATACTATCTAAGATTAATATTCATATTCATTTATCAGTTATCATTCTTATAGAATTTTTAAATCTCAATAAAATAAATTAAAATAATGACATACTACATGAAAATTATTGCCTGTTGCATATTACTTATCGTTTTTCACATATATCCAAATGCAGTGATTTGTTGGAAAGAAATCTCATCTCTTTAGTATTATAACATTAACAGATTTCGTAAAATAAAAGCACATCAGCCGCAATATATAGCCAATAGCGAAAGCCATTCCCATGCACATTCACAGGAATAATAACAATATGAGTATCTGGTGAAACGTTTTACACTGGAAATGTCTTTTCATTCTGCAAAGTATATAATGCAAATTGTTGGTTGGCGGTATAATGTATCAGTAGTTTCCATAAAAAGGATTGCAACATAATCCAGATATAAAGAAGCCAATTTTATTTGAAACAGAAATCTTTCATGACGAGAATATTACAAACAATAGTTACAAGAAAAAGATGCAACTTTCTTTATCTTCTCTGATATGTTTCTATGTATTACAAGTTTCCTGGAGGATATATTTTTTTGTTTACATCTCTGAGGAAATGATATAACTGAGCACAAAACATGTAAAATTCCTCCATATTGGGAAGCTATACTGCTTTATTTTCATTATATAAGACAAGGAATATTTCTTGTATTATAGGTATCCTTAGGTAAATATTGATTCCATATAAAAAAAGAAATAACACAAATGTTGTTCTGTCTGAGGAAAAGTCAAAATTATGATTGGAGGCTCAAGTGTAGTATAGGGGGCTTTCGATTTGACGATTTTTATCGTAATGGTGGAATAAAGAATTCATTCTGGCTTCCGGACACCTATCACTAAATGAAATAAATTTGCGATTGATTTTGGTCGCTAAAAGAAATTGACATCGCCAAGCCTCCCCCCTACACTTAAACCACAATTTATTTTAAACTATTCGTTCTTGTTTTTTAAATTTATCACATTAATTTTTTATCTAGATTTAAGACGTGCAGTCCGCTTATTTGATTCTCGTTCTAAATCATAAAGAATAGAAATTCGACAAAATAAAAAATTTTACACTAAAAATTTAACAAAAATAAAGTTTTTAACATACCTAACTTCATTCTCTGAACTTCTCTAACTTCACAAACATCGAATTACAGTTAATATTTTTGTGTGGGATATGGAGCGCGCTCAATGGACTTCAGCTTTGTTGGAGTCGGTCGAAATATCTCAATTTATGTTTCATCAAAGATTTACTTATCCTTTTTTTCTGGCATCATCAAATTATGTTTTTGAAAAAATGTATAATTCTCAAAGAAGAAGAACACTTCTAGATTTCAAGAGGTACAAGCAAACATCGAATTAAAACACACAGCGAATAATCAAAATAAACAAATCTGTTGCCAAATATTTTACATGAGTTGCAATGCGTGACAAATAAAAATAACTAAATATGTTGGAGTAGCTTCAGCTCATGAGCCAACAAATATGAAAGCATTAAAACTAAGATTAAACGAACTGGAACATAATGCATTTGGTAAGATACTAGAATAGTCCATCGATCTATTTTATTGATTTATGCCTGCGATACTCAACATGCGGACCGGCGGGATTTTCCGAGTAGCCCAATCATGGCCCATTGCACTAAGAATTTCAATTTAGAACACTGTATTAAATATTTAGTGAGAAATTCTAACATTTAAGTAATGAAGTCTATAAATTTTCCAGTACAATTTGCGTTTTTTTCCCTGTTTGTAACTGTAACAATTAATAACAGCAAATAACAATGAAGTAGCGACCATTTTATGGTTGAAACTGACTATTTCAAAACAATTGCGATTTTGACTACTTTATAGTGAAGTACGAAATCAAATAAAGCATTACTTTTCTACCATGACAAAAGTCAAACAGTATGGTCTTGATATATTGCTGGAAAACTACAATTATTTTAATTATATAACAGCATTATCCGATGAATGTAAAAGTAGATTTCAGGCTTTAAGAAAAATCAAGAATATGTTCGTACTCATAGAAAATTCCTGCCATTTAAAACCAGCAATAATATCGGCACTTGTTGGTGTATTGGCATAATATATAATCATATTACATTGAATATTTCTTAAAAATTACATATTAATATGATTCATTTCTTTAATATTAATTAATTTAATAACTAAAGGCCGTATCACACGCAGACTTATTTCAAGCAATTTTTCCTCCTACTGAGGGTGAAGGGTTGCCGTAAACAAAACGACATGCTCTGACGTCAACCACGCACTTTCACCACATTGAAATGTTACTCGCCGATTTTTCTCCTTCTGAAACAACCATACATTATTTTTTTTATACCGCTCGAGCTTACAGGATTCCTATTGACTGGAATTCCAAGCAATTTTTTATTCCGGGCAATTTCTTGAACTCACTAGCAAGAAATTGCTCTAAAGCGGTTGCAATGGCAACTGAGTAAAAATTGCTCGAATTGGACGAAAAACTGCTTGAAATGTATACGTGTGATACGGCCTTTAATCTTTTATTTTTTTAATGAAATCGTATATTTTCTTTTATTACTTAATACAATCATTTCTAAAAAAATTCCAAACATTTTAAAGAATAATTACCAAGTAAATCAGACATTCAAAGATAGGGAATGTTATTTTTTATATTAGAAATATTTTCAAAAATCTTTAAATCTTCATAATATTGTACAATATACAGGGTGTAACTAAACTCTGCGGCTAAACTTTAAGGGGTGATAGTACACATTAAGACAAACAATTATAAATAGGAAACTTGGGATTCCAAACGTCTTCCGAAGGAGATAGGTGCCATTAAAGTTTAGGGCCCCAAATTTCAAATCATTATAAAAAACGGGAAAATGGGTCGATTCGTTAGCAGTTATCGCTAAAATTATTCTTTTTGTCAGTACTTTCTTGAAAAATAAATGTTAAAGATAAAGTTCAAAAAATGTCGATAGAGGGCACTTTAGACTTTGGAGTAACGAACAACTATTTTTTTGGTTAGAGCATCGGACTCCAGACCGGAAGGCCTGGGTTCGATGCTCGATGTCACCAAACACCCTCCGAGTGCACACGGAGTACGTGCTCGTTAAATCAGTGGGTCCGTAGTCTTGTGGGCTTATTCACGAGCGCAGGAACTGGAGAATATTTCCCTCCCTTTCAGTTCACTTGCAGAAATTGTGGAGGTGGAGATAGAGGTCGTGTCGCCATCTATCGTCCCTTCGGGGAGTTTCACCGAGCTTAAATCGCACTGTCACCTGTATGGTGCTCAAGGCCAACGACAGGCGTACCTCTTGCCCATGCCACGATGAATTTCGTGGGCCTCAATCTGACTACGTCAGACAAGTGGCATTAGCCACAACAACAACAACACTGTTACTTTTTGTATCACATTAAATGCTTTCAAAAGCTTAGACTAAAGCCTAAATTTTGAGCTCAAATTCTGATTCGTTGGGGGTGGTTAATTCTATCGATGTATTAATTTAAGTAAAGGGATGGTAAGACAAGTAATTGATTGGAAAGAAAGGAATCTAGACAGTGGCGTATCCTACTGCCTAGAGAATATTAGGGCCCCCTACAAAGTCAGCTTTTGGACCCTAAGCTTTAATTCGTACTTGGCATCATTAACGCTTTGGACATCCCACAATACGAGGGTGTACGTTACGCCACTGAATCTATGTCAAAACCTTTAAAAAGGCATTTGATCAGAAGATTTTTATCACATAATCGCTCTAGCTGACAAGTGCTTACTTTTGTCATTGTATGCAATTTTTTACATGTCCAGTGCTGCAACGTAAGATAATAACAAACAAGTATATTATCTAAAAAATTTTTAAATGTACCATGTTTTTAATGTACCATGTTAAAAGACTAAAAAGCATAATTTTTGTTTTCGTCTTTTTCGGTTTCTTTCTCTTCCCCTTTTCGTTTTTTAATTCTTTTTTCCCATTTTCATGCTTTGTCATCCACTTTTGAGCTATGTGGTCCAGATTTTTAACTGATCGGGAAATTAGTTTAAAATCAATTACAAAATTCCACCCGGGCAGACATGCAAGCCTCTTTGGAGGCTCGAGTTTACGACTAGAACTTCTTTTTCTGCATTTTCATGCATTGTCATCCACTTCTGAGATGTGGTCCAAATTTCAAGCCTGCAGCTCAACGGGAAGTTAGTTTCAAATCAATTACCACCCGGATAGACAAGAAAGCGAGTTAATAAAAACATGGTAATTAATAATTATTTTATTTATTTAAATGATTTCTTATTAAAATAACAACTAACTGATAATTGGTAATTAATATTTAGAATAAATATTCTTACTAATATTACAAACGCGAAAGTTTGTATGCGTGTATGTATGTTTGTGTTACTCTTTCACGCAAAAATAACTGAATGGATTTTAAAGAAACTTTACAATAATATAGCTTATACATCAGAGTAACACATAGGCTATAATTTATAAAGATATTGTATGAAGGGTCCAAAATATAATGATAATTGTCAAGTAAGTAAGAAAAAATTCTGCCATTTGCTTTTCTTGCGTGCGCTGCAAAAAAGGCCCACTACAGCATATATCTCTTTTATGTGTGTGAAGCAAAACTTTCCCTTTTTGTTTTGTTTAAGCCAGGCACTCGCTTCTAATTTATTGATTTGATCAGTGTAATTAGTGAATACCAAATTTTCATTCGACATGTGACGGACAGGACATGATACAAAAAATATGCATCAACAAGAAAATAATACAATATTATTATAAGAGTTTTAAAAAAACACTTCTGAGAAAAAACAGAGGAGGGGAGGGGGACACGAATAGATTGTGAAATACTGAAACAGGAGAATAGCTTATTATGAATCATATTGTTATTAAAAATAAAATGACCTAGAAGGAATAGCTTCCTGTGTAGGTTTTTAAAATGTATGGTAAGATTTTTCACATTTGGAAGTTTATTTTTAAGTGACAGTTAGAAAAATGAAAAAATTGAAAAATAATATAAACTTTAAAGACTTTATAAACTTACTTAAACAATAAGTAAAGTTCGCAACACCATACAGAGGAAAGGATTTTAGGGAATTCTCAGCAAGCTCAAAACTATTTTTAACTGAGTTTGCCTGATTATAATTATGCTGTAACCTTTTATATTTATATATTAAATGTGGGAGAATTTATCGCAAGTTCGACTTGCTTGGTGGTCAGGGTGTGAGAGCGCCGCTTGAGGTTGAGGGCCCTGGTGCACGGCACCGCTTTGCCCATTGGTAGCTACGCCACTCTGTTCACTAGTACTTTCTGTTTCAGTTCTTGATGTAACTACTTGTAGAAATCAAATTTAATTCAGTTGAATGAACTTTGTGACAAATCTATACGGAACTTTATCACTAACCTTCTGAGTCGTCTTTTTTAGGGAAATTTAATTCCCTACCTATTTCCAATCAACTCCAAAAAGAGGACAGGATTCCTTGTTATATGCAGATTAGATAAAGTATTTAAGTCAAACGGAATAGTAAAGTTAAAGCAGTAGGAGAGAGATTGAAGCAGAAAGTTATAGTGAAGTTAAATTTATTATTGAAGATTTCTTGTAGGATAATTTAATCTCAGAGAAAAGCTGAGCTGAACTGCAGTGTGGTAAATATTAATTAAAGCTTATTATTACGAGTGAGATTAAAATTAAATGTTCAATAAGAACATTAAATATAAATCTGGGATCTCTTATCGTGGTAATCTCTGCGTGTTCGATATTTTAATTGTTAATTAATTGGATCATTAAATATTTAAGTTTATTTAAAGGAAAGTATCTTTTAAACTTCATAATACTATTTAGATATATTTGTTAATAAGTCTTTGATTCTATTTGGGAAAGATAACCAAATAAAGAAAGTTGTTTATAAAAATGGCTACTGGCTCTTATCTGACTCCTATTTATTCTCGTTCTCAAAGTGAGGTCCAAGGGGACCTTCACAACTTGTTGAGGCCTTTTTAAGAAAAAATAAAAAAGTCTTCCTAATTTTGATTGAATTGCACGTTATACAATTGTTTACGATAGAATTATATTTGCAGTACAAATAAGAATATACGTAAAAAATAAAATTATTCATTCAGATCTAAACCGAAAACCGTTATTTTTGGCAGAACGGAAACCGGAACAGAAATGATATATATTTTTTTATAGTTGAACGGGAACAAAAAAATTACGGTTCGAAGTCCTGGTTCTATGTGATTAGAATTCATTTATTCAAGGTATTATTCCAAGATTTAGAAAAAAAAATTAGTGTACTAGCTTCCAGATCCTACAGTTCATAAAAGGAATTTGATTTATTTTAACTAAACAGTATTTCGATATATGCAGAAGTCTAATTTTCCCCCATGAGCTTTTTTCTTATTTTTAAAGGTAAAATTTTTCCCCCAAAGTATAATGCGCACTCATGAATTTCGATCTTATTTTCTGTGATCAAATTGTGCGTTATACGCCGTCTTTTGCGGTAGTTAATTGCTTCTATAACTGTTACGGTTATTTTATTTCAGACGTATATGTTTAGTTTGATGGGTTAACTGACAAATAATAATTTTTTTAAAAAAATTCGTACATTTTCGTATATTATTCGTTGTGTTTCGAAATTTACAGAAACGCGTACTTTATACTTACAACACCATCGTGCTCATAAATAACGAAATAAAATGGAATGAAAGTATAAATACATTTTAAAAAGATACCAGAACACACGCGAATATGAAGATATATATTTCTCGAAAATTAAGCCCTGTTCGTGAGTGTCACGAGTTTTAATAATATGACGGACCAAGTCTTTCCGACTAAAATTTTAATAAAACCAAAAAGGTAACAGAAGTTATTGTGGGTTTCGATGTAAACAAGTTATTACCCACGTCAGCAATATCAATCTTTCAGCTTCTCCGACCATATATAGTCCGGTTGGCAGGTGCGCACGCAGGCATCTTCACGCATACGTCATACTCGCAGTCATCATTACGCAGGCGTCAACATCCCGCCCGGCCTTGCTATGTCCACATGCAAGAACTTAACAATTTGTATCTTAACAAAAAATACGCAATAAATTTTAAACATGAATTAATACTAATAAATATTAAGTGAATATCAAATTTCAGCAGAGAGAATTAGCTTAAGTTCTCAAATAATAAAATACATAATAATACATAGTAAATAATTTGATACACGAGAATACCAAAAATTCTAACAATAAATTCAATTTAATAATATAAATAACCATACACATTTTCAATAGGCAGTATGCTCAACCTATTGATAGACCTTTTATAAATACCTTTACCAGTTTTAATATCTACAACTCTAACTTTCTTATCTTTCTCCATGTATATTTTAACAACACGTCCCAATAACCATTTACAAGGAGGAAGATTTTCTTCTCTTATTAAAACCATATCTCCCAATTTGAGATTTTCTTTATTAACAATCCATTTCTTTCGTTGTTGCAGACTATTTAAATATGAAAGGCTCCACCTTTTCCAGATCGTTTGAACTGATTTAGTTATTCTCTGCCAAACATTTAAACGATTTGATTCGCATTGCAACAGAGACGGTTCCACTATAGCTGTGATCGGTCTCCCGATTAAAAAGTGAGCTGGGGTTAAAACCTCCAAATCATCTACGTCAGATGAAAGTGGCGTAAGAGGTCGAGTTCAAAATTGCTTCAATTTGCGTTATTAAAGTCAATTCTTCATAACTAAATTTTGAGTTTCCTGCAACGCGTTTAAAATGATATTTTAAAGATTTTATATTAGCCTCCCATAGACCTCCCCAGTTTGGGCTTCTAGGGGGAATAAATGACCATTCAATGCCTTCTTCTGCGAAAAACGCAAATAAAGACTCTTCTCTATCTCTTACTAACTTAGACAAAGCTTTTATTTCTCGATTAGCGCCTATCATGTTAGTACCATTATCCGAAAATATTTTATGACACTTACCCCTTCTTGAAATAAATCTTTTCAATGCAGCAATTAAAGCTTGCGAAGTTAAGTCGCTGATTATCTCCAAGTGAATGGCCTTTGTTACAAGGCAAATAAATATACAAACATAAACTTTAATTTCAGGACCTTTCCTCTGATATTTATTTTTGATAAAGAAGGGTCCACACAAATCAATTCCAGTTGAATTAAAGACCTTATCGGGAGTTATTCTTTCTTTTGGCAAATCGCCCATTTTTTGAGAACAAATTTTAGGATTGAATTTAAAGCAAATTAAACAGTTATGCACAACTTTTCTGCAAATATTTCGCCCGTGAATTGGCCAATATTTAAGTCTAACCTGATAAAGTAAATGTTGGGGCCCAAGATGAAAATATTTCTCATGGTAGTATTTAACAATAATTATAGTTAGTTTACTTTTCGCAGGAAGCAATATAGGATGTTTACTCGAATAAGGAAGTCGAGAGTGTTTCAGTCTTCCACCTACTCTAATGATTCCCTTATCATCTAAAAATGGGGATAAATTTAAAATCTTACTTTTATTACAAATGTCATCACCATTTTGAGTAGCTCTAATTTCCGTATAGAATGAGCCAAGATGTACTTGTTTCATTAAATAAATTTCTGCTTCTTTCATCTCATCTGAAGTAAGAGGTCCCGTTTTCTTGTTACTTGGATTTCTAATGTTAAATAGAAACCTGTAAAGAAAACTTAACACTCGAACGATAGTTAGAAACTTATTACTACGAGAAAGTAAATGATCAAAAAATGTTTGATTAAAGTTTAAAGTCAATACAGTATGTTCTTTAGAGTCCTTTGATTTTAGTTCAGGCAAATAATCTACTTCATTCAGTTCCGGGCACTCAGAGACAGTTTTGGGGAGTTCGTCAGTTCTTAGGAAGGCTGGACCAGTCCACCATTTGTTGTTGGAAATAAGTGTATCAACACTAAGTCCCCTAGACAAGAAATCTGAGGGATTGTCTTGTCCTGAGCAATGAAACCAAGAATCAGGATCAGTTAGCTCGGAGATCTCCTGCACTCTGTTAGCCACGAATTGTTTCCATCTTTTAGAAGAGCCTTTAATCCAGAATAGGACTATTTTGGAGTCTGTCCAGTGGAACACTTTGCACTCCTTTTTCTTGCGGACGATTTCTTGAACCCTTGAACTCAATCGAGCTGCTACTAAAGCTCCCAGGAGCTCAAGTCGAGGCAAAGTAACTGCTTTCAGGGGTGCCACCCTCGTTTTGAAGCGATGAGATTTACGAGCACTTCATTTTGTTTTTCTTACTTTCACGTAGCTGCTGCACCATAAGCGAGTTTAGAGGCATCGCAGAATATGTGAATTTCAATGAGGTCACTTACCTCATCATTCGTTGAATCAAGAACTAACCTTGGAATTCTAAGATTATCTAATAGGGGCAGTTCTTTACACCAGATCAACCACTTTTCCTTTAACTCTGGAGTAAAATTTCATCCCAAGTTAGTTTTTTATCCAAAGTTTCTGTATGAGACATTTTATTCTTATAGTAAAGGGTGAGAGCAATCCCAGGGGATCAAATATCTTCCCTATTGTTTGTAACATAAATCTTTTAGTATTTTCGTTTATCGAAACGAATTCCAGCAAACCTTTAGTATCCAACGTCAGACAGTCATCTAGAGTTTGCCAAGACATGCCTAACACTTTTGTTTTGTTTGTTCCTAACCTGATGGATGCATCCATAGGATGTGTGTCGAAACCTTCAGCCGCCCACTGAGCCATTAAAACGGTATCATTGCTGATCCATTTTCGCATCTCCATCCCTGCTTCTTTCATAATATTCTTAGCGTGGCGAGACATGAAAAGAGCTTCCTCTCGAGTATCCTGTCCCGTAATCCAATCATCCACATACATGAAAGAATCTAAATGTTGTACAGTTATGGGATGAATTTCGTTATATTTCTCAATGTGATATTTGATTGTTGCTGCTAGTAGAAATGGACTAGAATTAACTCCAAATATCACCCTGTTAAATCTATAAACTTGCAAAGTGAGCTTTTCCCCAATACGTGGATTACTATCTGTCCATAAAAACCGTACAAAATCTTTATGTTTATCCGCCAAGCAAATTTGAAGAAAAGCCTGACGAATATCCGATGATATTGCAACTCGATTTAGCCTGAAATTAATTAAAACATCTAAAAGATTAGGATTCAAATTAGGTCCAGGCCACAAGCAATCGTTCAGTGATAGTTCGTTAGCTTGGTGTGAAGCTGCATCAAAAACAATACGAGTAGAAGTAGTAACACGACCCTCCTTTTTTATCGCTTGGTGTGGTAAGTAATACATTGGTTTGTGTACATTAATTTCAGTATCATTGACCTTTTCTATGATTCCTTGATTCAAATAATCTTGAATCGTTTCTTTGTATTGAGTGTAAAGGGTTTTATCTCTTCGTAACCTTCCCCATAAACTCTGGAAACGTTGCTTTGCCATAGAAATGTTATTCGACAATTCGTTCCAATGTTTATGAAAAGGTAATTCAACCACATACCGATTATTATTATATTGTACAGTTTCCTTAAAAATATTCATAGCTTGGTCATCTTTCCGATAGCAAGGGTCATCTTTTATGCCAAGGGATTCGAGCTCAAAAAACAGCTTTAATGTATCATCAACCGAATCATTATCTTTAAGAAAGTAACATGAGAAGTTATTAGTATTGGTTTCCTGGAGTCGTCCTCCAGCAATCCATCCAAATTCAGTTTCCCTAAACAACAATTCTTTATTTACTTTATATACGTTATCTTTAATTATTCTAAAGAAAATATCCGCATTCAGTAAAGCGTGAATTTCCTTAGCATCGTAAAAATAGGGATCTGATAATTCTAAAAATTCAGGAATTTTTATTTCCGAAACATCTAACGTAACACTTGGTGTCAACCCGGTAATTTTTCAGTCACAAAAATTCTACGTTTTCTCTAAAAGTACCACTTTTATTAGAAATTAAAGTATTAGTTTTTCCCTTTAAGTTTTGTTTTAATGAATTGAGTCCTGAAACTGAGGAATTTATCTTTTCTATTGCAATACCGAGAAAATCACACATTTTTCTGGATATAATATTAATGTTAGACGCTGAGTCAAAAATGACGGGACATTTTAGTTCTCGGCCTTCATTATTTCGTAAGAAAACGCTACCAGTCGATATTAACACGTTCTTTCTATGTTGAGAAGCAGTGCTACTCAAAACTGTGTTCTGTGTGGAAGAATCCACCACATTCGATTCCCGGTCCTCCGGGTTAGTTAGTACTGGAAGGTCGGCAGAGGGAATAACCCATTTTTTCGGTCATCTATTGCCGCAGTATAGAGGGAGCGAGAATGTTTTTGCCACATGGGCACACATACGTCGAAGTACATTGCTTCCTTTTGTGGTTTTTTCGCAAACACAGTTCACATAACTTATGCAGACGGACTAAATCTAATCGTTTTTCGGGGTTCAATTCTAAAAACCCTTTGCATCGAAATATCGGATGTAAAGTTTTATCCTTACAAACTATGCAACTCTTGTTTTCAACAGATCGATTCATTAAAAGGTTGGTTTTTGTCTTTTAAAGGATAAGTTAGATTTTCTTAATATCGTTTTTGTTTCGACAATACAATTTTTATCTACGGATAAAAGAATGATTTCGCGTTGTTCTAAAAATGCAATAAATTCATCAAATGTGGGAACATCTTTTGCTTTTAAACTCAGTTCGAAATTTTTTCGTGATTCATTATCCAATTTCTTTAGCATAATATTTAATAAAAATACATTAAATAAATTATTTTGCTCATAGTTTAGTAATTTTAGAGCCCGTAAGTTTTTTTTAATGCAATCAATCATCTCACGAATTTCTTTCGGATTCTCACGTTCTATCTTCTTAAAATTTAATATTTGTTGCACATGAATATCGACAATCAATCTTTTGTTATCATATCGGGATTCGAGTGCTTCATACAATGAAGAAAATGTATCGAAAGTGGAGGCAAATTCTTTAACTTCATTTGATAGACAGGAATTCAAATAATACAATTTCTGTGACTGAGTCAGTTGTTCGTTAGTTCTAATTAAATCGTCAAATTGGGATTTAAAGTTACTAAATTGTTCATATTTTCCCGAAAAGGTGGGAAGTATTATAGGTGGAATTTTTGTTTGAGCAAAAGTTCCATTTTCGTATTTGTTTTTTTTTCAACTGCAGTCACAGACAATGATACATTAATTGAGTTAATCAATTTTTTAACTCTTACCTCCAAATCGTCCAGACGTGTTTCACATTTGTATAAATCTTCTTCGAATTCCGCTTCTTCTGTTGGTTTTGCGGTTTCTAATCCAAAAAGTAGCTCCTTCTGTTCTTCAATTTTCCTCTGGAGTTGGTCAATTTTCTTGAGTTTGACCTCCAGCTCGGTGATGTCAACATGTTCGGACACGTTGTCCATGAAGGTCGCAATTCTAGTAATACTTCCTTTTAAGGAAGTTTTAGCTTTGTTTAATTTTAAAATATCCATCGCGCTTTAGTTCGTGACTCACGGGCCGACAGGACCAAAAAATGTTCGTGAGTGTCACGAGTTTTAATAATATGACGTACCAAGTCTTTCCGACTAAAATTTTAATAAAACCAAAAAGGTAACAGAAGTTATTGGGGGTTTCGATGTAAACAAGTTATTACCCACGTCAGCAATATCAATCTTTCAGCTTCTCCGACCATATATAGTCCGGTTGGCAGGTGCGCACGCAGGCATCTTCACGCATACGTCATACTCGCAGTCATCATTACGCAGGCGTCAACAAGCCCATTTCTGGATATTTTAAAATAAACTAGGGACTACTATACATATATTTATTCTAAGAATGGAAATATTGGAAAAAGAAATTTTTCTAAATGATTTCGTTAAATATTTTCTGGTATGTATTATTGTTTCTTGATTATCTCTAATTGTAGTTATAATAGAGTGAATAATTAGTGTGTGAAAATTCTTGTAAGATAGTATGCAAAATCTAAATAAATTTTTGGAAATTATAATTTAATGGCTAATTTTTATTATTGCTCGAAAACGTATAATTTTATGTCACATTTTCGTATTAATTTTCGAACATTAGCTTTACAAGAGGAAACATACTTTAGGAAAAGAGAAAATGTATGTGTTTTGAGTGACACAATACCGATCAGTAAATATTTCTTAAGATGAATCCAAATTCCATTAATAACTATATCTTCATTAAACTTGCCTGTTATAAAAACAAACTATTCTCTATAACAAACCACTGATGAAGGGATTCAAGTGGTACTCTATTTCAGGACTTCTGATTTAAACCCTGAAAGAAGATTTATATGTGTGAGCTTTATAGAAGAGAAAACCTCAAAAATAATTGTAAAAATTTAGAATTATGTGAATAAATGTGTCGATGATAATTTGAACGAATAATATGGATGTAATGTGGAAGTTAGAACAGTGAGATGTTTCTTATACAATAGCCACGAATCACTTTATTTATAGTATTTTACTAAAGATAGAAAATAAAAATTTAAGCATGAGTTTATTTATATAGTTAAGTTTATAATAGCTAAAACTTTTGCAGTAAATGTAATTCTAGAATTTAAAAGAAAATAGAGTATTGGACGATTTTTTTAAAAAATGTGAATAAATAAGTCTTTTACACATACATAAAAAACAAATCACTAATTACAAAAATGAAATTTAGCTAATAATTTAAAATATCACCACGTGCCTGTACAAATTCAATCTGATATAAGAACGATTTTTCCTTTACCTTTTTTTTTTAAATGTACGTTAATATTACCAATAAATATATATTATTAAAAAAAAACATAAATTTTCTTTATTTATAAGTGATTTCTTTTTTCTTACATAAGGATAAAACTCGAAACATGTAATTCATTTTCAAAGTATTATTAATCACTGTAAATGGATTATTAAAAGCTTATATAACAATTTTTTTATTTGAAATTAAGTTCCTCATTTACTAAGCTCAAATATATATTTCTTCTACAAAATTAAATCCATTAAAAACATTTTGATTCACGTGAATGAAAAAAAAGAACAGATTGTTATTTTTTATAGTGAAAATTTCATACACAAGGGAATTTAACTATTATACTTAAGACACGGAAGAAAAAACTGCCTGAAAAACAATATCCTAAATGGGGACGAAACTTTTGTTTCAATGAACTACTAGGGCATAGAAAAATG